>JAOANK020000057.1:1169914-1181185 GCA_026257165.2 Telfairia occidentalis | reverse complement strand
AATTATTTTTTTTTTTTTTTTTTTTGCCTTCAATCATGGGTGGAACTGTTTTCAAACAATACCAAATTAAACTCATTCTGAAAATCAGCACAATTATTGGTTTTTTTTTTTTGAAAAAATTCTTTTTAATATACTTATAATTTGGTTCTAACTGATATGATATTTTAAGTAATAAAACGTTGTAAAAGAAGAATCTAAAGACTTTCTCGTTCAAATTATTTTTCAAACGTACAATTAATGTAGTGTACTATCATAATACCAAAGTGAGCTCGTATTATTGGAATCTATCAAAGCGAACTCAACTATATATTTAACTAGTTGATTTGATGTGATTCACGCTCCTACAAAAAATTATATGTACTCTTATTTATTATTTTAATTTTAGAAAATAGTTAAAGAAAATATGTTATTTTTTAATATAGACTCACTTCTACAACAAATTAATAATATATATAACATTAATTTTTACAAATCTCCGACACTATTCTTTAAAATATATATTTTTTTTTCGAAGAAACTCTAATCGAACATTCATCTCTTTATTTTCATTTTATCTCCTCTACAAAGTAAACAGCTAATTTAGATTGTTAGAGTTTAATTATTTTTTTTTACAAATTTTCTCGTCCTCTTACATTAATTTTTGACAAAATATACCATATAGGGGGCTGATGATTTGGTTTTCAAAAGTTTTTAGGAGTTGTTTGAAAACTATTTTTTGGAATAAAAATGAGTTTGGATAATTATATATTTTAAAAGTTGTTCATTTTCTTGTTTTCGATCGTTTAGTATGTCTTTAAAAATAATATATTTTCATTAGAAAAAAAATGAAATTAAATGTTTCTTCAACTAAAAATCAAGGATTTGTGGACACTGATTTTGATGTGTACAATAATACACCTATTAACTTTTATGAGTCGTTCAATCATAATTTTTAAAAATAATTTTAAAAAGAAAAAAATGTTTTCCAAACAATTTTTTAAGTAGCCCCCTAAAAATTATTTTCAATACACATGGTGGTCGCTTACTTTACAAAAGTTCTTTTAGATTATATTTCATAGTAGACCTCTTGGTTTTGTTGATTTTTTTTTGTATTTAATTAATTTCTCTCGTTCATATAATATAATCAGATAATTAATGAGGATATTAAAGTATATTGTTTGAATGCACCCCTAGATTGATCATTCTTATTTCTTTATAACCATAATAACAAAGCAAATTACATTAAATACAAACTCTCTCAGTTGAAAGATTCAATTTAGAATGTGTGATATGTTAGTTCCTTCTCATTTACCAATAAACAACAACCAAATTTTTTCATTAATCACATTATTTATTTCATTTCATACTAAAGATAATCACAAAAAAAAAAAAAGACAATTTTACAAGAGAGAAGGGAAAAAAAAGGCTTTCATTAGCAGCAACAACAACAACACAACTCAACTGACGAATTCTAGTTGATTCAACGCTCCCCTTCTCAAGTTTCAAATCTTGCCTCTCCAATCGACACGTTCCTAAAAAAAGATAGACAACCGGGAGATGGGAATTATGGGATGGCCTATTACAACATGCATAACGACTTAAAGCTTATTAAAACAGTGGAAAGCTTGCTCACTAGCTTCAGATCTCGAGACTAGTCTTCGTGTTGACAAAACGCTATTAGACAAAGAAGAAGTAAGAGATCATGGTAATATAAGTACTAACCCAACATTCATAGGAACGTTTTTTTACGTCGGGAAAAACTTATAATCTTGTAGTGGAAGGGGATCGACGATGCTAATACTAGAAAGATGACAGATATATGGCTTCTGCATATTTGGAATTGATTTGGGTTGTTCGATCTTGATCGATCGAAAAGAGAGAGAGAGAAAACTACATGATGGAACAAGCATTGACATTATCATCACTAAAGAAAGAGACAAAGTTATCTTCATGTGAAGTTGGAAAGGCTTGCACAACATTTCTTACAAAGCCAGGAGGAGCCTTCTTGTCATAAGCACCTGAGACATAAGGGTAATGAACAAGATGCTGAGGAATGTATGGCCAAAACTCAGCTACTTTTCCAGTGCTTTTTACTCTCTTAAGCACTTTCTTTGCATCTACATACCCACTCACCCTCACCCTGTGTTGCTTTCTCATCACCTCCACTGACTTCACTCCTGCTTTTTCATCAATCACATGTCATTAAATATATAATTTAGTCCCTAATGATGTTCGGGGTATCGTCGTCTTTTATACGTTTATTGGATTTTTTTTCTCGATATGAATTCTTTTCATTGTTATAAAACACTAAAATCCATTGATAAATTGATGATATAACGTGAAAAACAAATATTTTGTGTTAATTTTATGAAAAATGGACATGTCGACCCTAAAATCAAAAACTTATCCATTTCATATGACTTTACTAACCTATTTAACGCCTAGAAAATGAGTTTGATTTTAAATATAATAACATTATTACAAATACAAGAATGGAGTTGATATATCCGAAACTACAAGCTCTTAGAAAAAGTATAAATATGTCTCAATCGTGGAACTATTAGACTAACAAACTTCATTAAAAAAAAATACTCTTTTTAAATTTAGACTATTTCCATCCTCTAACGAAAAGTGACAATAAGAACTTGATTAAAACGATGATAAACTTTAAAAAATGAAAAGAGAGAGAGAAAGAGAGAGAGAGGACCTTTCATGGAGGTGACAGCATTTCTAACTCTTCTTTCACATCCATCACAGTCCATCTTCACTTTGATCTCAACTGTCTGAAACACATAATAAAAACAAAGACACAAATTGAAAACATTGAGAATTTTCAGAGAAAATTAAAAAAAGTCTCTCTCTCTTCAACAACAGAGAGAGAGACAGAGAGAGAGAGGAAAAAAAATCAAAACTTTCTAATTACCTGCATTGGTTTGCGCTTGCTTCTTGTTGTTTTGACAGTACAAAAGTTGGAAAGATAATCAAGAGCCCCCATCTTTCCTTTCCCTTTCCCACAAAGCAAAATCCAAAGAGAAAAGAACTAAGAGAGAGAGAAAAAAAATGAAACTTTCACTTGAGAATTGGCTCATATATATGAGAGGAACCATCCTTTTAAATAAGTTTAAGGATCAGATGGACCCATTTAACCTTTGAGAAAGATGAGTACAAAAGCATTATATTTTGTAAATATAGAGCTTTTGAGAGAGAGAAGAGAGAAAAAAGAGGCTTTGAAATGATGAAAGAGGCAATTTTGTAAATGGGTGTTTATCTTTTTGCCAATTTGTTAATTTATTTTTCAGTTATCATATGTTTGTTTATTGGGAAATTTTTTTGCTTTCCAGTTGTTTGTAATAATTGTGAAACATATACTAATGCTAAATCCCCTCCTTTTCACTGATTGAAAAACAGAGTTCTTTCATTTATTTCATGTACCAATCAATTTTAGCTAGTGAGTACAAAGTTCATAAACTAAAGAGTTTAGTGTAGTTTAATTTTGGCAAATTCTAAGTTCTTATGATAAATTGTTATTCTTGTGTTATTTAGTTTATGATGTCTTTAATATTTTACAAACTTCAATTTTACTCTTTCATCAAAAAAAATTTAGTCAACATCCTACTTAATAATAACCTTAACAAAGTTCAATTAGTTAAGACATATATTTTTATCAAAAGAATTGAGATTTGAAGCAGGTTAAACTAAAAAAAAAAGATTAAAATTAAATAACAAAATTTTGATGTCGCAACTCTTCAATTTCGACGAATTTGACTAAGAATTTAATTAGAAAAAAAAATGAATTCAACATGTGAGTGGAAATTCGAACTTCTAAAGGTGTAATTAATATAACTTTTAAACTGTGTATTGATAGAAACGATATATTTTTTTACAAAATTAACAATATTTGGTTAAAATTTGAATAGTATTTTTAACTAATTAAAAATCTATTTTTTAAATTTTTATAATAAAAAATAGTTTGAAAATGTTCAAAAACATATAAAATATATTTAAATTTTTTTCAAATTAAGTATTTAATTAATTTTCTTCTAAAAATACTAGTATAATAAATGTTTTACTTAAACACATTTTTTTAAAAAGTTACATCAAACATGCACTAAATCTTTTGAAAATGCTTTCCAAGTTAAAAGGAATCTTTTTAGACCTATAACTCCTGAAAAATGCTATCTACTTTCTGGTATGGATGCTTTGTATTCAACATCCTTACACATCAAATTTAAGAAAAGTGGCCAATTAACAACCAACCAAGTATAGATTCTATTACCATTACAAAAAGTTTGGAATTTCACTGCAAATAATGATAAAAATATCAACTCAATGTCATAGTACAATGTTTGTCTTTAACAGTAATGATATCTTGCCTAACATGATATCATGAATAGCTATAGTTCACAGTTGTACTATGGAAAGTTTGATATTTTCCATTCTATAAGAGAGAAATCTCAATAAGTCATGGTAGATAGAGTGACAAAATCACTTGCAGATCAATCAATATTCAGAAATCCATGTTAACAAATGTGAAAACAGCAAAGTTGTAAGAAGACGATACAGAAAATTTGCTTCACCTAGATTTCATTTAATTGTCATGACGACGCGTGTGAAAAATCCTTTTGTTCGTCGAATTTCTTCAACTTTTTTCCTTGCATGCCATTCCAGAAGGCACCTGCGCTCACAATCTTCTTTCCTGGTAATTGAACTTCCAATACCTGGTGAAAATCCCAAAGCACCAAATAAAATTGCTTGCTTAGTAGTTTAACTCTATTCTTGGTAAACATGTGATGCTGAGTATTTGAGAACAAGTGGAAAGATATGACATTATAAACAAGTGAAAAATGCAGGTGATTTTTAGAGGTGAAAGAAAATGTAAAGCACTTCCTGTGTAGAACTCTTTTTTTGAAAGAAGGACAAAGAAATTGTGGGGAAATACTGTTAAGGAAATCTTATAGAATCTATGGTTGGATTATCTTGGAATTTTCAGCTTTTGGTGAATGCAAGGCATTTTCTATGTGAAACTCTTTTTTGAAGAAAGAGCAAAGAAATGAAGTAATATGAAACCAATCTTATGGATGGGGAGATGCTGTTAAAGGCAATCTCATGGACTTTGTAAACATTAATATACACCACATCTATATAATGTTTTAGCAGTAATATGGAACCAACCTCAAGTGCCGAGTGCCCTCCACATGGAAACAACAAAGCATCATTGACAAAACGGATCTCGTCTGCTCGAGTCTCCTGACTACTACAATTGATGCAAACCCTTGTAGTAATGATCTTAAGTTCTAGGATATTGTTGTGACCGCTTTTCTCGTCAGCAACGACAACCTTAGCCCGTGTCCCAGGCCATCCTGCAAAGGCACGAACCTAGAGGGGATGCATGTTTTAAACTGCAAAGTTGAACAAAAGGAAGGGCGGAATTACCTTATTGTGGAGGACATATGCCTCTTGATCAAATGACAGCCATGCCTCGTCGGGAGTTATCTGCATAATGAGAACTTTAATGATTTAATTGAAGATATATACTTTTTCTATCGCCAAGGTGTCGTTGGCCCCACTCCATCTTTACACTGATTGACCACCCACTGATCTCTGAAGAGGCTTCATATACTCGAAATCTAGCTTGGGAGAAAACGAAGATTTTAAGTTGTTCTTAACTAGAAAGCTTGGGCCTAGGATTTTGGAGACTTGAATCCAGGAGCTTGGAGGATATCTCCAAAAGCATTATCAGAAGGTTTTCTCAACAGATAAGATAGTTGATACTATTAGTGTTCTTTTAAATAAAATTAAGAGATCCGTACATATATCTAACGGAATTCTAATTTTTTCTTTGTTTTACTGTACGGCTAAATAACTTTTAACTAATTATAATAAAATGAGAAGGCAGTTTTTTATTCATAACATATTGAATGGTCAAATGACTGATTGTTTTGTTTTTTCCCCTGTATAAAGCATATAGAAATCAGAATTCACTCTTTCTATTTGATTTTATAATTATGATAGAAGACCTCAACCAAGGTACCTTTGGAGCCATGGTAGCTTTAGAGTCGTCTTGAGGTTGAGCCTTCTTTTCGGCAAATCCCTCAAGTATAGAAGGAAGTTCACGAATCAAGAGTTTAGAGCCTGCACATGAAAGTGGAAAAAGTAAGCAGGTTAGAAGCTTCCTCTATGAACTGTTTTCAGTTTTATACTTTTGTCCTCTATAGTGATACTTGAACCTTGTCAAGTAGTCCTACTAAAACTATCTATGTACAACGAAAAGTTTGTAAAATAGAACTATTTTTTTATAATATTTCTCCAACTCAGATTAATTTAATTCATTCTTGAAGTTGATGATATTTCATTTGCATTTGTTTGAAATTATTATGCAACTTCCCCTTCAATCGCGATAACATGAATAATTATATATCAAAACTTTATTTTAGTTTCTAACAAACAAACACATAAGTTAACAACTTCAAAAGTAATAACTTTTTGGTATTATGATTTAATTTATATTATCAAATATAAGAGGATCAGAAATCAACACCGCTCCTCACATGATAGACGAAACTTAAAAGTACCAATATGCTAAAGCATGCAAGAAAAAACAGACAAAGAGACAACATAACAATGCCAAGTGAAGTTCATGATAGACACTGAACGCCCACCTTCTAAAAATAGCAATGCAAGTAAATCGGGTGCCTGCTAGCAAATTGAGTCAAAGATTAGTAAAGAGAATGCTGAAGTGGACTCTCTCCATCTTCAAAATTTTAAAGTTAAAAAATGTGTAATCTGTTTGAGATAGCTATGCAGTGTGAGACAAAGTTGAGAATGCACAAGTTTAGGGGTTAACAGATTTATAAATAAATCCTGCGATGGGTTTTTTTCACAATTCAAGCACTTTTGCTCAACAGGAATCAACAATCTAGACATACATGCGACGTTAGCATACCCTGTAAACCCATAAAAAGCATACCTTAATCATCTCATCAACTTCCAATTTTTCAGAAGCAATGACCGGCCCAGCATCCAATGCACGGACTGTGAATGCTAACGATACACCAGTTTCCTTAACACCATCCTAGATGAAGAAAAAAGTTTCTTACATCTATTTGCAGATACATTGAATTTCATGTACTAAATATCAATAACTTGTAAGCATAAGCAACCTGCAATGCCCTCTGAACAGGGGCTGCACCACGATATAATGGCAATAGACTTGGGTGAATATTGACCGTCCCTGAGAGATCATAATTACAAAAGACACTATTTATACAACTCCAAGAGGAGAAAGAAGAAACAATAAGCTCCCAAACTTAACCAGGTTTTTTCTTCCGTCTCATGAAAGATTCTTCTACTCCCTTCTCTCCCTTCTAGCCATATTTCCAAAAGAAATAAATAGCTTACCTGAAGCTGGAATATTGAGAAATTTGGTCGGTAAGATATTCCCATATGCTGCTGTTATACATAGTTCTGGTTGCAAAGCCTTCAAGGTGCTCAAAAACATGTCCTGCAGCAAATAAGAAAAAGTGCATCTACATGACATCAAACTTTTACCATCGAAGAGAGTATTGCACAAGGTTCAAAAGTCTCAGGCTATCCTTGAGAGTATAACTGCACGTGCATTTGCAAAGAGAGATCATTGAGATAAGTTCTATCAAAAAGTTGTAAATAAATTTCTCAATCACAAATTTGAAAGAATAATAAGTAGCAATAACCAGTGTTAAATAAATTACCATTTGCCACATCTTTTAGACTTCATATATACAAAAAGATTTGTCATGGATTTACAAAATAGACACACAAGGTTATTCTTCATAGCAAGAACTAAAATTGATGCACAATGTTGTACGCTTGGACTCTCTCCCTCCATGCTAATATTTCAGAACTTTCCACGTTTTCAAAATTCAGTTATTTATATCATCCTGTGCAAGCAGAATGAAATCGGATTTCATTCTGTTAAGAAAAAGTAACATTACCTCTCCAGCTTTTTCAGGTGTCAGAATAAGGTCAGAAGAGAAGCCTTTATCAAGGGCATATTGTGCAACTGGAGAAGGCATCATCTTTCTCCCCCTATCCCTTCTAGAAGGTGGCTGAGTAACAATAGCTGCAACCTAAATGGTTTAATACTAGTCATCTCAAAAGCACGTTGTAATCTGAGATAATATCACAACTTTTTTTTTTGTAATAAGAAACAATTGGTCATAAGGTATGATAAGATTAGAATGCATCACAAAATTCAATTTCTAGCTGAGGGTAACATCCATATATACATTCATAGCGCCATAGCGGAAGGTCATCCTTTACGAAACATGAATGGCTTGTACCAAAGATGTTAAAACAAGTTAATTTTTTCTTCATAGTCTAAAGGATAGTCAATGGTCGTAAATCCAAAACCCTCCATGCTTCAAGTTCAATGATAACTTCAACAGTTGAATAGTGATTAATATCAAATTAAAAGTTGGTAATTTGACTAATGTGAAATGTCAATCGTACGCCAGTTCATTTTCACTAAATCAATCGTATATAGGAGCTTAATGGCGAATCCCTGGCACCGATTCTAAAAGTAGGTTAAAAAAAAGACTGAAAAGGGAAAACGCCAATCCAAGTATTCGATTCAGATTATATTTCTTAATTGGGTTTATCTGATAGTCAAATTGTGATTGTAAGTTTATCATTTTGAATCGTAGATTTTTTTTCCTTTTTTTCTTGTTTACTTACGTTTTATAAATACAAATACACTATTATGAATTATGGTGTACTTCTAATTGAAACCAGGATAGGGACAATAAAATCCTAAACTTTTTCTTCTTCTCCCCATTTCTCTTCTCCAAATTCACAATAAAAATTATACGCAATATGACCAAGTTAAAAATGGAAAATATTTCAAAATGCGCAAATTATAGCGGAAGAAACTCCCAAAAAAACATTCCGACAAAACCAAACCCACATTAAACAGACACAACGGCAGAAACGAAGAGGCAAGAAAGATTGAAACCAAAGAATTATGTCAAATGGATACCTCAAAAGCTGCATCTGCGACGGAAGAAGCGTTAAAAAGAGCATCAAGGACTGTAACTGAGACCTACGCAAAAGGCATTTATTCGATTAAGCAAAGAAAAGAGACTAGCGAGAACTAGAGAGAGAGAGAAAGAACCTGAGGAGAACCCAAGAAAACGAGGGGCTTCTTGGAGAAAATGGAGGAGGAGGATGAAGAAGAAGGAGAAGATGCAGAGTGTAAACAGCAAAAGCGACGAAACATGAGCGAGGAAGCCATTGCTGTACTTTCTTCAATGGTGTGTTGGGGCTTACAGGTTATCCACTTTCAACCGGGAACTCAAATTCACAATTGGAAATAATCCAATTTTTTTTTTCCCACCGTTTACATTTATCCAGATTTTTTTTCCTATTTTTTATTTTTTTTCCAACTTCAACTATACGTGGAAATATACTTTTAATTAATTGAACTAGGTTCGATTTGGCTAGAAAATTTGAATTCAGGATTTTAATTGTATTTCTATGACTTAATATATAACCTAACGCAAAATTAATTGTCATTAATAAAAATGAACTAATTGAAAATGCTACTACACTAAAAAGACGACAATCTGACCCGAAAAAAATGATGATAATAATAATTTAAATCTACATATTATTCTACCTTTGAATGTTTAGTTATAATGTTTAATGATATCGAGAATTTGACTAAAAAAATTAATACATAAAAGATGAAAATTGTATTTTTTAAATCATTTAAAAAAAAGGCCAAATAAGAAATAGGAACGTGCACCCCATCTGATGTAGCATCCTGATGACATCTTTTTGCATATTATAAAAACCTATTTATATAGTTTTTATTTGTATGAACTTAAAAAAAAAAAAACAAAATAGATACTAAACACCAAAATATGAAGGATTATAGTTTTTTTTTGCATAGAAATAAAAGAGATATGGGTCTAATTCGCTCTAGACTCTAACACTCAAATAGCTTAAGAATAAGATCTTTTAACATGACTCGTGGATTTAAATTGCATAAACATGAGATTATGATCCACGATCCTAAAATAATGAGGCTAAAGAAAATATGATTGGCAATTTTATACTTTTTTTTAGTATAAATGAAACGGCAAAATTATGTATTACATAATTCATCATAGATCACTCTCGCTACGTACGAAGGGTACTCTTTGATCCATATGCATTCTGTTTACGGTGAATGAGAGAGATCCCCTTCACATCTACATTTCTAAGCATCCTTCGTATTTCTTGGCCAACCCGTTGGCAATTTTATACCATTAGATATAAGAGAAAGAAATTAAAATTAAGGACTTAATCATACATCCAACGGTTTAAAAGGTAGCAACCACCATGCGGCAGCCGTATTGATTAATTTTATTTGTAGATCTTTACACTCGTTCTAAAGGTCGCTTAATTCTTATTTAAAGTATATATACAATTTTCCTCAAAACAAAATGCAATACACTAGCAATGTAAGATGAAGGGTATAACACCAAGCCCTGCACAAAATAACACAAAGATGCAAAGATTAAGCAACCAAGATCAGAGCCAAGCCAACAGAATGCAATTTAGTGTTTTATTTCTGGCGTGCAGGCCAAATGCATAACTCTAAGGTCGTCTGGGATGGAGATTCAAAGAAGTCATTTGGGATCAAAAGGGATCCATTTGAAGGAGGAGGAACTTCAACAAGAGCTTGAATCTCCTTCACTATTGAGTGAGAACGAAGAGATCGCTCCTGAGTTTTTGCTTTGATTTCACAGTAAAACTTTGCCTTGGACGACGAAGGTCCAAACCGACTCACGGTTGCCGCATTCCCGAAAAGTTCTGATGTATAGGAGAGGAGGAACAGAGCTCCATCTTTCTCTTCTTGAAGAATACGAGATGTATCACTGGGGTTGAAGCACATAGTGAATTTGGAATCATATGAGAAGCTTTGGGCTGAGTTTTTGTGTTTTTTGATGAAATGCCAAGATAACTGCTCGGATGAACCAACAAACGAGCAACCGGATACAGGACACAAGCAAGGTTCATATGCACACGATGACTCGTGGTCGTTTCTCTTGTTCCAATATATCATCCTTTTGCATCCGTATGTTGAGTTTCTGCAGTGTAATTTGATCGATTCCAAAAGCTTTTCTATCGGTCTACAACGCATACTGCCAATTTCCAACCCGCAGCTAGAGCATTTGTTGTGAGATTTGGTGCAGCAGCTAGAGCAAGAAATATGCCCATTCTTACACTAATTCATCCAACAAATTCAACACCAAAGTGAGTGATATGAAT
>JAOANK020000057.1:1124548-1139179 GCA_026257165.2 Telfairia occidentalis | reverse complement strand
GTATTTGTAATGGGTAGCAACATTTTTTGCTATATTTGTAAATATAACAAATTTTTTTGAAATCAAGTTTTCATTTTTTTGGTTATTTCAATTCTACACTCCTTATTTTTAGATTAGTAATATACATAATATGATGTAAATCAATGATATAAGTATAAGTGATATACCTAATATGATGTATACAAATAATATAGGTAGATCATCGATATACCTATATGAAGTATATCAATGGTATACTAAATCAAAGATATAATTAATATAAAGTATATCAACGGTAAGACAAGTTTCTGATTTCTTGCTAGGCAAACGAGAGACGGCTGAAAAGCTGATTTCCTCAATTATGTAAAAGAAAGGAGAATTCTACCTTTTAACAGCATACAATACCCAAGAGCTAGGGTTGAATGAAAAGTTTTTTGTTTTTGTTTTTAAACAAAAAAAGGAAAACGATAAAGAATAAGAAATTATACAATAAATTCCAAGTGGGCTCCATTAGCATGTGACTTTTCTTCTTGGACCACGTGAAGACTGAGAATTGCATTCTTCAATTTTTTCCTTTCTAGTGTATAATTTATCCCTAACATCCCCCCTCAAATGAGAGAGGCGTTCGACGAGGCTGAGTTTGGAACGTAAGAGTCGAAAGTGGGAATGAGTGAGAGGATTTGTCAAGCAATCAACAACTTGATCAGCTGACGGAACATACCGAACTGATAAGGCGCCACACAGAACTTGATCGCGCACTAAATGCACATCAATTTCGATGTGTTTGGTTCAGGCATGAAAAACGGGATTTGAGGTAAGTGCCCTGACACCCATGTTATTGCACCAAAGAACAGGGACAAACCCCTTGGTATAGCCAATCTCCGTAAGTAACTGACGCAACTACATGATTTCGACGGTAGCATGAGCGAGAGCCCGGTATTCAGACTTAGTACTGGAGTGAGCAACAACGTTCTGCTTCTTTGAGGACCAGGAAACAAGTGTATTCCCTACAAAGATACAGTAGGCAACAATGGATCGTCGATCATCAACGTTTGAGGCCCAATTGGCATCAGAGTACGCAGAAATCAGAAAGTTTTCACTCGGTTGGACAAGGAGACCAATGTGTCTAGTGCCACTGAGATATCGAAGAACCCGTTTGACTGCTTGCCAGTGAACATCAGTGGGGGTTTGAAGAAATTGACTCAGATGATTAACAACATAAGAGATATTGGGGCGGGTGTGGGTGAGGTATTGGAGAGCACCTAAGGTGCTCCTGTAAATGAATGGATCAGCCAAGGCCGTCCCATCAAATGAGGAGAGTTGTTTGCCCAAAACACAAGGTGACGAAGTTGGTTTGATATCAGACATATTCAACTTCAGCAATAAATCATCAACATATTTAGATTGTGTAAGAAGCATCCCATAAGGCAACCGAGTAACCTGAATGCCCAAAAAGTAGCTCAGC
The DNA here is from genome assembly GCA_026257165.2 of Telfairia occidentalis. Taxonomy (NCBI): domain Eukaryota; kingdom Viridiplantae; phylum Streptophyta; class Magnoliopsida; order Cucurbitales; family Cucurbitaceae; genus Telfairia; species Telfairia occidentalis. The sequence goes on along the minus strand of JAOANK020000057.1, from coordinate 1,137,735 downwards.
GGTCCTAAGTCCTTAAGAGCAAATTTAGTATCAAGAGCATAGATTAGGTGATCAATTAGAGCGGCCTCGTTGCCGGTGACTATAACATCGTCAACATACACCAAGAGAAAAATAATCAAGGAACCTTGACGGTAAATAAAAAGAGAGGAGTCAGACTTACTATTCCGAAAACCCCACTGATTGAGCACAGCTTGAAGAGTGGTGTTCCACGCTCGGGGCGCCTGTTTGAGCCCATAAATAGCCTTTTGAAGTTTACAAACATAGGTCAGAAATTCAGGATGTTCATAACCAAGAAGCTGAGACATGTAGACATCTAAGGATCCATTTAAAAAAGCATTGTTGAAATCAAGCTGTCTCAAGTTCCAGCCACACGATGCTGCCAACGAGAGAACAACCCGGATTGTGGACGCTTTCACCACAAGACTAAATGTTTGAAAAAAATCAACACCGGGCGTTTGATGAAACCCTTTGGCCACCAAACGTGTTTTATGGCGTTCAATAGACCCATCAGAACGTCGTTTGAGGCGAAAAACCCATTTACAATCGATTATATTCATGTTGGCAGAGAGAGGAACTAACGTCCAAGTTTTGGTGGTCTGAAGAGCAGAAAATTCAACGTCCATGACACGACGCCATGCCGGAATGGCGAGAGCATCAACCATCCGCGTAGGTTTGGTCATAGCCCAATCAAAGACGGGGCGGGCGGTGAGGGCTTTGGGCTTGAAGATACCAGCCTTGCCACGAGTGATCATCCGGTGGCTGGGAGGGACGGGCTTCGGGGAGGCCGGCGGTGAGGGTGAGACAGTAGGAACCAAAGCGGGGGTAGAAGACAAGGTTGGGTGGGGAAGATCGATTAAAGATGAAGGAGTGGAAGCAGAAGGGTTTATTCGTGGAGAAAAAGATTGTGGAGGGTTGGTGACTTGGGGAGGCTAGAAAGCACGTGAGGAGTTGGAAATTAAATGTGGGTCAAGTAATGGAGTGGGCTGAGAGAAATGGGGCTGTGGATTTTGGTTTGATAATATATTAGGTTGAGATCGAACCTAATAATGGAGATGAGTTTAGGGGTATGTGTGGATATGGGTTGTTAAAGCTTGGTGAAGAAGAAAAATATGGAGTAATTGATAATGGGAAAGGATTTGGGAATACTGGGCTGGAGCTAACAGAAGGATTATTGGGCCCAAACTGACCAAATGTATTTTTGAAAGGAAAATCACCCTCATTGAATTGGTCATGCCGAGATATAAAAATTCTCCTGTTATAATCAACACATTTGATCGTTTGTGAGCTGATAAACACACTTATTAGTTCGAAAATTAAATTTATGAGCATTGAAAGAACGTAGGTGAGGGTAGCAAGCACACCCAAAAACTTTTAGATTTGAACAATCCATAGTTTTGTGAAGCAAAATATCCATAGGAGATTTACCATTCAGAACTTTGGAAGGTAGCCCATTAATAAGGGATGTCGCTGTGAAGAAGGCATCCCACCAAAAAAGTAGAGACATTCCAGCTTGTGCCAATAATGACCTTTTTAAGAGTAAGAGGCCCACAATCAGTATTTAAACAGGATTTTCCAACGTGAGATATATTTAACTTATCACCATTGCCAATAATGACCTTTTCCATACCTCCATAATCTGATGATTGGATCATGTTGTTGTAGTCTGCTGTAACGTGACTTAAAGCTCCACTATCCACATACCAATTCGGATCTACCACAGTTTGTGGGTGAGCAACAAACGGGTTAGAATTTTGTGTGGCTGCAAGGGCAAATGGGTTGTTCTGATTTCTTGGATTTTGAGTTATAGGTCATTTCCCATTGGTGCCTCTTGACTGACTTGATTGCTATATTCCTTATCAAAACGATGGTAGCAGATCAGTGCTGTGTGCCCAATTTTTCCACACAGTTGGCACACTGGGCGGTTGTTTCCACTGTTCCATCGTCCTCTTCCACGATTCCGACCACCGCCGCATCTTTGATTGTTGAAGTTTGGCTGCTTGCTATTTTGGTTGTTATTATTTCCACGTTGATTTCCTCCACTTTGTTGCATAACATGATTTGCCATATTTATAGAGGTAGAGTTGTTAAACATTGAAGTATTTTTGTGAGAGTTTTGAAATTCTAACATCTTTTCAAACACTAAAAGTTTTGATTGCATTTCGGTCCAAGATACATTTGCTCGGCCTTGAACCATAGCAACCACAGGATTGTACTCTTCATCTAATCCCAACAACACTTGGGATATGAGAGCTCTTGTCGTCACTGGGCTTCCGGCTTGCCCGAGACTATCGGCGTGTGACTTCATCACGCTAAGATATTCTTCCATTTTGAGAGATTCTTTCATGCTTTGTTGGAAAACTTGACGGAGATAATCTTCTTCTGCCCTAGATTGCACGCCAAACAGTTCTTGTATGGCTGTCTAGAGATCTTGAGCTCTTTCACAACCCATAACTTGAATGGCTACTTCTGGAGTCATTGAGTTGTAGAGCTGACCCAAGAGTAGCTGATCCACTGTTACCCATGAATTGAACAGAGGATTTGATGTTAGACCGAGAGTTGAGCTTGAAGCAATAACGAGTCCCGTTTGGGACGTTTCTGCAGTTGAGGTTGATCCTTCTTGCACGCCTTCTCCAGTCGTTCTGGTTAGGATTGTCGGCGACCCAGTCGATGAGAGAAACTGAGACGGACATATATTTTCTCCTTTGAGATGACCTTCTAAACGATAGCTTCTCAGAATAGGTAGAGCTAAGTTCCTCCATAAAAGAAAACTGCTCCTGTTCAGTTTAATCGTGGTGACCTGGTTGAGAAGTTGATTTAATGGGGGATTGCTAAAAATTGGGGTAGCTGAGGTCATAGCTGAATTTGTAGCAAGTGAGGCGTTGGCCATTAAATGGCTCTGATACCAAGACAAGTTTCTGATTTCTTGCTAGGCAAACGAGAGACGGTTGAAAAGCTGATTTCCTCAATTATGTAAAAGAAAGGATTAGGAGAATTTTCCCTTTTATACAACATACAATACCCAAGAGCTAGGGTTGAATTAAACGCTTTTTGTTTTTTTTATAAAAAAAAGGAAAACGATAAAGAATAAGAAATTATACAAGAAATTTCAAGTGGGCTCCATTAGCATGTGACTTGTCTTCTTGGACCACGTGAAGACTCAAAATTGCATTCTTCAATTTTTTCCTTTCCAGTGTATAATTTATCCCTTACACGGTATGCTAAATCACATAAGATTTTTACTCGTTTTACTTTTTTAATTTCCTCATTCAAATAAGTGGACATTTTTATATTCTTACTCTCTCTCTTTTTCATTCGTCACTTCCTTTTTCTCATTTAGTTTCTCATTTATTTCTCTATTATTGATTCTTTAACAAAAATTTAGAATTAATTTATATAAAAATCATTAATCATAGGCACAATATGAATTATTGAAAACTATATAAAAAAAAGTTGATTAAAGATTAGCTATTGAATCGTAAATCAATGGTATATCTAATACTAAGTATATCATTGATATACTTCTTACTACATATATCAAGAAAATAATATATCAACAATATCAAATATATATCAGTGTTATATCACTAATATTACTGATATAATACTCAATATATTATTGTTGATATACTTCTTATTATATATACTTTGTATCATATATATCTGTAGTATATCAATGGTATATTACTGATATATCTAATACTAAGTATATAATTGATATACTTTTTATTACATATATTAAAAAAATAGTATATCAACAATATCAAGTATATATTAGTGGTATACCACTAATATTACTGATATAATACTCAATATATTATTGTTGATATACTTCTTATTATACATATTTTGTATCATATATACTTGTGGTATATCAATAGTATATCACTGATTCTACTAATATACATAATATAAAATTGCTCGCTTTATAAAAAAAAACCGTCATTTTAATGATATTCTAGACTTTTCCATGTTTTAATTTGGGTTGAGTCATAATTTTTTTTACTATATTTGTAAAACATAGAAGTAGTTGTTGGATTTACAATATCATATTTATTTTTTATTTTTGCTAAATTTGCAAGTGCCCCTTGAGTTTATAGCAAAACGTGGGAATACCTCTTTTGTTATTTATTTATTTATTTTTTTTTATTTTTTTTTATTTTATTTTATTTTCAGATAAAGGAAAAAAATATTGAAAATTTTGTCTGTAGCACAGCACCTTTACACCATAAATACTTTATATATTTCGAAAATGTCGATTTGTAAATATAGTTCTATATTTGAACAAAAAATAATTATATTTCTATATTTTTTTAACTATTTTTTTTACTAAGTTCAGTTTTGAATCTCGTCTTTATTTTCTCAAAAATTATAAAAAGTTAGTTTATTGTTTCTTATTTCTAGTTTTTTTTAAATAAATAGTATAATTGTATCATATTTTACTTATAAAGTATATTATAACAAAAAATTAAAAAATAAATATAATACAATAATTCTAGATATTTTATTTTTAAAAAGAAACATGACTTGACGGCCAAAACATTTGGTTGTTCAACAAAAAGAGAGAATAAAAAAAACAAAAATACTTTAATTAACTAAACAAAAAAACAAGTAAACATATTCTGTAAAATAATCTATTGTAGTATTAACCTAAAAATATGTTACTTAAAAAACAAAAAGCTTAAATATATGTTCATAATTCGATGGGCCTATTGTTGGGCTGCAATGAAGATATGTGTGAAAAACTGCTGGGCTTTTTTCTTATTATTAAGGCCTCTTGACTCATTTTTTTGGAGTCACTTTCAATGCGTCAATTGAAGATTCGAAGAACATAATACTTTAATTAATTGAGGTATTTTCAAGTTGGCCGAGAAATCACTGCTAGTACTATTATTTCTTAAAGCAGTAAATTTGTAAATATGCATATTTTTAATAAAAAGTGAATTATTTTTATTATATACCGAACTTAATGGATCAATTTTAAGATATAAACCATATTCTTTTGAACCTCAAATTTTATTCTATATATTCTTTATCTTTCAAAATGTTATTTTATTTTATTTTATTTTTTGTCGTCATTGGATAACTGTAATTACCATGGTTTTACTAGAATCAACATTAAATCTAAATTAATTAACTAAAGAATATGATAATAATTGATTTACATGTGTTCTAAATTTGGTTATATTTATGATTATTTATTTTAGCTGTTTTTTTTTCCTTCTTTTTTGTAATATTTTATTTAATTGAGTTTGTTAAGAAATGATGAGGGATGAGATGACAAAGGGATTGCAACGAAAGCCGTCGAAAGAATTTAAAAGAATGACAAATATGATACATAAATTTAAACTTCCAACTATTTTTTAGTACGAGAAAACAAGAAAGCAAGAAGCTAAAGTAAAAGATTAACTGATGTTAAAAAGATCATTGCATCGCAATTCTCTCGCGTCATCTATGCTGGATAATCTTCCTCCCATATTCTCGAAAAAAGAAGTTCCTTCAAGCATCGGTCGCCATTAAGATGGTACTTTTCAACTTAAAAAATGGTATTTTCACCTTTTTTATGTAATAAATTCTTAAGAAAAAAATACAATATTTAAGGCCTTAAAATTCACTTTTGTTAATTTGTTGCCTAAAATTAAAAAAATTGACATTTTTGCTTTTGAGGTTTTGAAAATTGAGAACATATTTCTGGTCTATGCTCTCACTTTTTACATAGACTGCAGAAATAGAAAGTTGATTGAACTTTTTTAGGATATCATGACATTAATATATTGAAAGTTCACATTTGTTATTTTACATGAGAACAAAATTTATTAGTTACAAAAAATTATACTGTCCCTCTTTACCGTTTCTGATTCTTCCAAAACCAATAAAAACGGAATAGAATCGATCCAAAAATCTGGAAAAATTCAGAAGATATAACTGAAAATCTCCCCCAAAAAAATCAAACCCACAGAAATCCAGAAAAATAACAGGAAAAATGGAAAAATTGCTGAAAGTGAGAGTAAGAAATCGGTGTTCCATTCCATGCAACTCAACCTGAAAGTGATTTTGGCACTTGTGTTCAACGAGAAAGAAAGAAAGAAAGAAAAAGGAATTGGCTAGAGAAATTATTTTCATACAGAATCCGATATTCCCATTTTGAAGCTTGCACGACGATCTCACACCGATCTCAAATCATGGAAGTTAATGATTCGTACAGATTTTTAGAGGATTCAGAGAGATTCTACAAGGCAAATGATACTGATAGACCACTCTGCTCTGTCCTAAGGTCGCCATGGTAAGCCCCACAAAACCCACTTCTTTGTATGCAATGTATTTGCTGAAATGCCCCAATGACACTGTTCCCCACAGTTTCATTCTCTTTAATCGGCCATGCCCATCGGATCTTTTGCCAATCGTTTGTTCGTGGGGCCGATTCGGTTAGCCCCCTCATAATTTCTGTCTGTTTTCTTTTGTTCTTGTTCAATTTATTTGTGGGGTCTTCCATAATTTTTTTTCTCTGTTCTTCATAGCTGGTGGTCGTCCTTCAAACACCACTTATCCTTCTCCTTTACCTGAAGGAGAGAGCCATTTGGGGGTGTCCTAATGTATTAGACGCTGACGATTTTTGGATTTTAGAGAAATATGGGGTGAAATAAAAGTGGATTTTAGAGAGTATCTGGAATTGGTCCACACCTTATGATTTGGACATACTGTAGGAAACGTCCCTGATGAAGTCTGCAATGCCTGGTTGTTAGCAGACACGCCTGTTAATCATGTAAAAGCTTGATGTTCTTATTTATTGTGGGTTTGATTTATTTGATTTTCAAAGGTTTTCTTTTCCTTTCTTTTGGAGTAACCATAGGAGGTTGGAAGGTAGGTGTAATCATTTGCTGGGTCAAGATATGGTTTGAGTTTGAGCTCGCAATATTTGGTTTGGGACAGTGCAATTAATACCCATTTCTATGCATGTTAGCCTCTTTATACACTCTAATTTTGTATTTTAGTCCATATACTATATTTTATGTGTTTTTATATGGCCCCAAAACTTCAACTCTTGGTTCACAATTATATATATATTTTATTTTATTTTTATCATTTTATGGTGAGGGCAATTTTGTTCCCTTGTGCACCCAGTTATTATGGGACAAATGAAAATAACATAGGAAGAACATTGTGGATCAAATTTGTTCTCTCTTTACATGCATCTGTTCTTTCTTTTCTCATATCACTCTAAAAGTAAAAGCTGTGGACATAATATCTTTTGAAAGTAAGGCTCTTTTGGCTCACACAATCTTGATCAAGTACACTGAATTTAGTTGCGGATCATTTGGGAAGAATAAATCTTAGTAATAATACTAAAGTTCAGCATCTAAAAGTATGAGAATCGGTTAAGTGTATTGTTTGAATTGAAGACCACTCAATGTCTCAACATATAATAATTATAAAAAATCTGGATACATTACAAAAAAATTTATGATATTTGTCTTTATCAATACGAGTCAACCGAATTGGTCAAGTCAACTGTCTTCCTCAATGGAGTCAACTCGAAATTGGCTTCATTGGCAATAGAGATGCAACCAATACACTGTAATACATCTGCATGATCTTATTGGGAAAATCTGAATTATACAGTGAGAAAATCTAAAGAAAATGGTGTTCATGACTTAGCTATACTAACACGTCAAGTTAATCTGTAGTTGTATAGATATTGCATACTATTTGATGTATTTAGCTTGTGTTCAGTAATTCCTAGCTTTTAGCTCTTGTCATGTCTTTTTTCAATTCATCAAATCTTCTTTTTAGTTAATGGTCATCTTTGCATTAAACCATCACTTTTTGTAAGTCTTGTGATAAAATCTTGTTCTGCATAGCTTACTTTAGATATTTAAAATATATCTGGTTTCATATTTATTTATCTGATATTATCTGTATAGTGATATTGATTCTCGGTTAATAATTTTGTGATCATTGAGTCAATAACCATCCTTGCAACTTTGACCATTGAAAGAATGGTTATCCTGCTACAAAGATAGAAGCCATTAGCTAATGTAGTTACTTTTCATTTGATAGTTTAAGGTTTTAAAGAGACTAAGCTATTGACTGAAGACAAACAATGACAATGTTGAAGGAGAATCAGAGTCTCGCAAGCATCCCAAATGTCAAATTTGACCAAACGTCATTTCATCAGTTGTTTCAACCAGTAGACATGATTTACAGACAAGATAACAAAATCCCATCAAGAAGCTGTTACAAAGCCCATACCGACCAGACATCGACAATATTAGGTATTTGGTTGTACTGTACTACTATCTGCAATTTACAGTAGATGTAAAATTGATACATCACTCTCTGGTAGTTTTGTTTTCATCATTTTGTGGACTTGTGCGAAAATACTATCTTGTTTGCCTAGAGAGAGAGTGAATACTGAATATAGGAAGCAAATTCATGTGATTTGTGACAATAGATAACAAACGCCCCATTTGCAGTCTAAAGGGCTACTCAAGTGGAAGCAACTGTGCTCTCTTTATCATTTCCCCATCTATTTCTCTATCCTCTGTTCCTCATGTGATCTTGTCCCCTGCAGCATTATGCTTAAAGCTTAACAATAATATTGCAACATTAATGAATAAAGAAAGAACCAATATGAATTCCATACTTAGCAACAAGTTTATTTTGTAGCATTTTATTGGGGAATTTAGCCATGTCCAACCGAACTGGCTCAATTGATCCACCATTTTCTTAAAACCATATTGTTAAATTAAGTCTGGACAAAAATTACTTTTTTTATCCTCCTCCTTTTTAAACCCACCTCACTTCTCTTCCCCTAGCCAATCAACACCACACGTTTCTGTTGATCTATCAATGTCATTGCGCTTGAAATCCCTCTCCTCTCCTTTTCTCTTCTTTCCCTCCTCCTTCAATGGGAATGGTAAATTCTCATTTAATTCTCTAACTTATGAAAGAGATAATCCTATGGTAGGTGGAGGAGAGAAACGTGATTGATAGATGATAGTTTTGCTAATTCTTGGGTAAGAAGAAGAAGGCGTGAAGGTAAAAAGGTCAGGTAAGTGAGAACACGTGTGAACTGAAATAAATGAGTTTATATGAGTTTCTATATTTTTTTCATTCTTCTAGTTATACTTCTATCTTTGTCAAAAGGGAAATAACTTTGCACAAAGAGAAGAAAAAAAAGGAACTTCCTCCCACCCATCAAATAAAGACTTCTAGACAAAACCAGTTGAAATAGGCACTCATTTCCCCAACAGTTTCAATAGTAGAAAGTAAAATGTCAAAAGTTAATAATCTTTTGGGGAGTTGTTGGAGTACCAAAGTTTTTCTGATAGTTCCTACGCCAAAATTTATGCCTAAAGATGAACATGCAGCTGCAAGCTCCATTGAGAGAAACTGAATTCAGGAACAAAGTAAATAGATCAGTGCTAAAAGATGAGAACATTATAAATTCATATAACAGTTTTCCTTAGTTTTCCTCAGTTTTCCTCGTATTTCTCACCTCAACCTGATTCTGTAGGGAATGAACATAATTGATAGTCTCATCCAACACCATTGCCATACCCATTGTCTGCAAAATAAGATGGAAATTTTTTTGAACTTGAGATTCCAATGTTTTGGTAAACAGGACCAGGACCCAGGAAAGGAAAGGAAATTACCTTGTGGCAACCTGGAATAAGGCTTTGCAAGCATTTTAATTTGTTGTTGATTTTCTCTCTTCTCACCTGAAATATTTAAAGACCGTTTTGCTACGGTACTCTTCATTTCATGATTTTATATATAGAAGGCCAGCATATCAATCCATAAACAAATTGTACATTTAGGAAGACACATTATATAATTCAGCAATATACCCTTTCTGCTAAACTGTGACTATCTGTAGCTTGGCCTCTTTTCGCTCTAACATGAACTACTTCAGCAGGCTTTTCGTCTTCTTTCTCACAGTTCCTTCTTTTCCTTCCTCCTCCTAAGTTCTGAGTGAACAAAGAAACCCCTAAGAATGCACATATAAAACTCAAAGAGAGAGAAAAAAGAAGTTCAAAACCAAATAGACGGAATGATGAAGAATTGACACTTGCTTTAAAATTCCTAGCATTTCTACTGTCATTTCCAATAGCTGCACATGGGATTCCCAAGCTGCTTTCTGATACTTGTTTTGCTTTTCTCTTCGTGTTTTCTTGAGCGCTATCTAACATTAGACTGCTTCGAGTTATCGCTGGAAACTCGTTTCGACATCTCAGTAGGGTCACACAAGGGAAATCAGAAATCGAGCTTGGTGTTGCATTTTCTGGTAACTGGAAATGGTAGCCCAAGAAGTTTTCCACCGAGAACTCTGTTTCATTGAAACTTTCTAACATGCTCTCTGTCATATTAGAGAACTGGTTTATGATTTCCATATTCAAACTCCTTTCTTCAGATGTTTGGGAGGGCTTTAAGTGATGCAGATCTTGTCTAAACTCTGTCATGATTGAGTTTCTCAAAGTTTGTAGGCCTAACTACTTATATGAATTATTTAAATTGAATTGGCCAAGAAAAATCCTAAATTTACCATTTGGATGTGGATGTAACTTATGTTTTCCTTCAAAATTAAGTAAATGAAGATCATTACTAGAGAGCTGGCAATTGTGATCTACCTCACAAGTCATGGCCTTATTTTCTGATGTTGAAACTCCCTCATAAGTAGGGTCCATGATTAGGATATACATGTTATCCAATATCTATAGGCAAATGTAAGCATCTATGATTGGTATGATTTTCTACTGTTTGTGAAAAGAGAGAGATATATATCAAAATTTTAGTGTAAAGAGGGAATGATAAAGCCGCCATAAAGAGGAAAAATAAAGATAAGTTCACAGATCTTGTTTATCTTGGATCTTTTTTTGTATGTCTTAACCTTTTCTGACTAGACCTGCTTCCATATTTTCTCCTTCCTCCTTTCCCCAAAGTCTTTTTAAAAAAATGAACAGAAGCTCTCTTTCTCGAAGCCTAGCTAGATCACTGATGAAACGAAACAGAAGCCAACTGAAGTAGCAGGTGACCTTTAATTTTCAGAAATTTCCTATCATTTTGATAATTCTCCAAATGCCTCTAAAGACAGAATATATTTGATATACTTTAGATTTCTTGGAGCTGGTAAATGGTTGGATGATTAGTGCTCTCCTTGGAATGAAAAGGATGGAAATGACATTACTGGCTCATAATTGCTGTTGATTGTGATGTGAAGCACCAAAACAAGCTGAAGAAAGGTCTCTTTCTTGAAACAGATTTTGCATACATGATTGTTGCTGCTTACTGATAAGTTCCCCTTTTTAAGAAAACCATTTTAATTATTTTCTTTTTGTTAATCGTTTAAATAAATACATTTCTGACATCTGTCTTGGATAAAGTTTGATGAATAACTGTGTAAATTCGTGAAGTATATGAACTAAATGCTAACTTTTAGGATCTGAGATTGCTTTGTTGGTGTAGATGAAGTTTGATGATCTGGATGACTCTTGTCCTTCCAACCATTTGTAAATATCTGCATGAACCAGGTGTTAAGATATTGAATAAGAACAGAAGAATTGAACACTATTTTTGTACTCTTTTGTATTCTTGAAATTTGAAGTCATAATCACTCTAGCATTAATTTTATTTTTGAATGTTAGTCCTGATGCCTTCTTTAAACAATCAGAATTTGATTCTTCCATGTAAATTAGTGATTAATGAATAAAGATCTGTTTGATATCTACTTGGGAATTTGTCATTAGTATTTTTTCTTGCTGTTTCATTATCAAAATTGTCCATCTATTATGAACAGTTTCATATTCTCCATTCTTTCACATAATCATCTCAGAATTTTGCCTATCCCTCTTAGCTTTTCTAGAATGGAGGATCAACAAATTTGGCATTATAACAATATAGATTTACCTCAGTTCAGAGTATTAGAAAACAAAAAAAGTTTGATTTCAAAAGTTTGATTAGGAGTTCTCGTGTTCGCAAAAATATACCAAAGAAATTTAAGAAAAATTATTATTTTTCCGGTATACTTGGTTTAGTGAGTCAATTTTAGTCTTACTATTTCAATTTTATCAGATTAAACTCTAACCTTGAATAAGTGATGAAATTAATCCATCCATGAAACAAAATTTAAAAATTGTATCTAAACTAAATCACTAAATTTAACCAACAAACGACTCAAAATCAAGTAAAAAAAATGTTGAAATAGCAACAACAAAGTATTCAAATATACCCACAAAATCAAAAACCAATATATATATATATATATAAACTCAACAACAAACCCTCAAATGCAACTAATAAAAAAAACAGGTCAACACTCATATAAATAGTTAGTCTAACCAAAAGAACACTAAGAATTAGCCTAAGATCTGCAAAAAAGAACTTTTCAAAATAGTTCTTCAAACAAGCTAAAACTATAGCCCCCCCCCCAGAAAAAGTGGTGGGAAATGGGTAATTTTGTATTAAGGGCTCAACAGTAAAAACATTGGACCATTAGCTTCCACTTTACTGACGGTAACTAAATGGAGTCTCCCATCTTTGGAGACACTTTTTTACCCACAGTCAACAAAGGGGAAGCTAAATTTCTATTCATGTTTCTGTTGAGAATAACAAAATCACCACATTGCCAACCACTACCCTTCTTCTGGCTTGCCTTTGCCCCTTGCAAGAAAGAGATCTAAACACTATTTTTAACTAAGGATTGCTCTTGTGATCTTCCCTCATACCACATCACATCTATTTATAATGCTCAAGGTTCCTTTGCTACCTAAATGAAAAGACAAAAATAGCCCTCATACTTCGAGTTATTACGTCGAGAAAAACGTAAGTCAAATGCACTGAATCCTACATCAAATTTGAAATTAGCGTAAATTAATGTCAGTTACTTGGCATGGGTTGTAGTTATTCTCATACCATTTAAATTAGATTGTAAAATAGGTAACCGGATTGTAACGTTAATACTTTGTTTTTTTAAATTCTAACAATTATAGAGTTTGAGGATCAAATCATCGATTTTTGCAATGAGAGTAGATATACCTATACTCGGATATGTTAATATTTTTTTTCTTGACAACAACTTCTTAAACTTAAAGTTTAATGGAGGCTTTCTAGCATGACATGTTTCGGGTTTTACAATATTAATATTTTACCACTTTTTATTGTTTACCCTAATTATTTAAAAATTAAACCAT
>JAOANK020000057.1:1081226-1099762 GCA_026257165.2 Telfairia occidentalis | reverse complement strand
TGTCAAAGAAATAAAGGCTCTTAAGAGTCGAGAAATCGCCTTGGTAAAAGCCCTCTGGAGAAATCATTAGGTTGAAGCTATCATTGAGTTACCGTTCAATAGCTAATTTTGAATCAATTTTTTTTCTCTATTGTGCCTACGTTAATGGTTTTTCTATGAGCTACTTTTAGATTTTTTTTGTTAAATAACCAATAATAGAGAAAATAATTGAGAAACCAAATAAGAAAAAAGAAGTGATGAATGAAAAATAAATCTCTAAATAAAAAGAAAGAGAACAAAAATATAAAAATGTCAGCTTAGCTTATTTGAATGAGAAAATTAGAGAAATAAAACGAGTAAAATAACTTATGTTATTTAGTATACCATTGATATAATTCATATTAAATATATATTGGATTCAGTATACCATTAATATACTTCACATATAGGTATATTAACGAGATACGTATATTGATATAATTCATATTAAGTATATCACTTATATACCTATATCATTACTTCACGTTAGGTATATCACTTATCTGAAAATAAAGAGGGCATACTTGGAATAGGCAAAAAATGGAAATCTAATTTCAAACAAATTTGCTATATTTTCAAAACTTAAACTGGGTTGCTATGTTTACAAATATAGCAAAAAAAAATTTATACCTATTACAAATACCAAATTATAGAGTAAGGACCAAAATAATTATTTTTTTAAAGTTTAAGAACTAAAATGTAACAAACTTAAAAGTTCATGATCAAAATAGATATTTTAAATGTTTAGAAAAATAAATTTAAAATTTCAGGAATCAAAATGAGATTTATTAATTCTAATTTGTTTCGGGAGTTAAACCTTCCACTTTTAAAACAATAACAATTTTTCACCTAACTATATTGGAATTGATTAATTGAATAAATTTAAATAAATTGTTTCTAATATAAATAAATTTGTGTTAGATTTTCTTTTAGAGACGCTAGATTATTCTCTTCATTAAAATGATTTTTTAAATACTTTTTACCTTAGAGTAATCATCACTCGAAATATTAAAATTACATGATTTTTTCACAACCAATTATTTTTAACTTTTTGACTAAAAATATAAATATATATTTTTAACTTATTGCAAGACTAGTTAAAGTGTACGTAAAGTGTAAGTAAGCTAGTGGATCCTCACACAACAAAAATATGAATCATCTCAACATTGAATGAGAGTAATCCATTTTGGTTGAGTCTTTTTAAATCCATTTTTGGTCTAAAAACATTTGGTACTATTTTTTTTTTTTGTACATAAACTTTCAAAATATCTAATTTAGTTTCTAAATTGTTAGTTTTGTTCTATTTGCGTTCTTAAATTTTCAAATACCTCACTTTAGTCGCAACTCCTATTTGAACAACCTGAATATTGATAAACTATAGTGAAATGATTTGATCAATTAGATATATAACTACAATCCGATAACTTCTTTTCACCTCATTATGTTTAAAATTAGGTTGTTCGTGATTAAGTTCCTACAATCAAACAACTCGAGAAATCGTTAACCAATATACACCTTTGTTGTCACCCTAGGCCTAGTTGAGCTCATAACATCACCCACTCGAACATGACGAGTATTGTCCTTCCACTTTCACTTACTCATCAACTTTGACTGCAGAAGTTCTTTTAACCAACACTGTACCAATAATGTAATTTAGCTCTAAAGTTTTATTATTTATAGTACCAATTCATTAACTTGATGATAAAAGTCAATTATTCAATTGCTTATATATGATATCTACTACCATTATAAAAGTTGATGCTTCACTCCTCCAATTTCGTAATCGTTAAAACTTAAAATATATATATATATATATATCTAAAAAAGAAAAAAGAAATTAAATCGAAATATTGCAGGCCCAAAATGTTTGGGTTTCATCAATTCAAAGCCCAATTAACACAGCCACTCTGTTCCCCTACTTGCCATAATTCCATTTCAACTTGCATGATCACTCCTTGGAGCTTCTGTTGATCGCTCCAAACCCAGCTGAAATCTTGAAAAGCGCGGCTGTATGTTGAAGTAACCAGTCGCCCACCTGCTTAATTCATCTCCTCGTCCTGTGGAACGGTCAGTTTTGGTTTCTGCTTCCTCCATCACCCCCTTTCATCCTCAATCTAAAGCTTAAACCTCTCTGTCACTAACCCCTTATCACTTTTTCTTTGATTTTGCTTTTCGGAAACCATTTCGGAGTTCTTTCTCGTTTTGTCGATACATTGATGCGAAGTTTTCTTCTCTGTAATCGTTTTCTCTTTGCTGCTCTCAGAGAAAGTTGTTGAATGCTGGCATGGCGTTCTGTAGAGCTGCAAAACGGTCCCTTGGATTTTTTATTTCTAACAGGCTGCTGAATAGTGCAAGTCGGCATGGATTTTCTAGTTGCGCTACCAATAGGACCTTTGTTGCTGAAGGCGTTCAATATGGAAGTTCAGTTCCTTTAGCTCACGATGCTAATTCTGCTCTTAATGCGAGAATTAGTCTTTTGAGAAGATTTAGTGTCGAAACCCCCGCCGGGTTGGACCAGATGAGTCTCATAAAGCGGCTGAGAGAAAGAACCAGCGCACCCATTAAAGATGTCAAGGCTGCTCTTGTTGATTGCAATTGGGATATTGGTAAGCGAGAATATACGTTTTAAATATATTTTTTTTCCCTTTCGGTTCTTTTTCTGATCTCTAATGTTGGAAGTGAATTACTTGGAAGTACAGAAGCAGCACAGACGGAACTGAGAAAAAGGGGGAAGGTGCTGGCCCTGAAAAAGTCTTCTCGTACTGCCGCTGAGGGCCTCCTTGCCTTAGCCCAAAATGAAACCCAAGCTGTTGTTATTGAACTCAACTGCGAGACTGACTTTGTCGCTAGGAATGAGATTTTTCAATACTTGGTAAGTTTGTGATTGCCGCCTTCATTTTATGCAGCATTTCCACTTGAATACGTGTAAATTACGATGTATTTATATGATCATGTGGAGATTATACGAACTGTTATAGTTTTCTTCTTCAGGAAACCTTGTTCTTTTGCTCATAAGACATCGTATTATTTTAATCCCAGGCTCTATCTTTAGCAAGGCAAGCATTGTTATCTGAAAGTTCATCTCACAATGTTTCTGGGACATTTCCTGTTGGACTAGAGCAATTGGAGGTAAGATGTTCGTCAAAGATTATTGCTTTCTTCTTGAAGTCATGTTATTTGGTCCCATGTTGTATTGATGCAAGTAATGATGGGTGGAAACTAGCAAATGTGGGTGGTCGTCGATTAGATATCAACAGCTTAGGAGCCTTTGGAAAGCTATTTTTCATTGTCTTCTTAGTTTTCTTAATTTATAAATTTCATTGTAAAGGATAGTATTCGTATTCAATCATTCATTGAGGCCGTCATTTTTGTGTGGACTATGTTTTCTCTGTACTTTTAAAGTGCAAGGCACGCCCAAGGCAATAAGTCCTTTGGTTTTTCATGTACCCCTTTTCTTGGTTTTGGGCTGTCATTTTTGTGTGGGCTATGTTTTCTCTGTACTCTCATTCTTCTTTCTAAAAGATTTTCTTATTGAACATAAAATAAAAAATTCTGCTTGTGATGTCATTTGATCATTAATTCCCAAAGCCTAGTGACGCGAGTGCTCTTGATAGCAATGCTATGAACTGCTCTATTTTCTCTGGTGATACCCTATGTGTACATGTCGTATGGATGGTTGATTGCATTACTCAAACAATGTCTCGATCTATTTTATAGCCCTCATAAATAATCATTTCCCCTTTGAGTGCTTAAAATCAGGCAAATGGAAATTCTCATAATTTGGACAGTGTTGCATTGAAAAACTTGGATAAATATTCTCACAATTTTGATTAAAATCAGATGCAAATAGATATATTTCTGTTATTGTTCATCATTTCTAATTGAAATTATATTTCTATAAATCTTATTTAGCATATCTGATCCATATATGTATATAATGTAATTCTTGCTAGGGAATGAAGATAAATCTCGAACACCCAAAAATTAATGGAGAAACAACAGCTCTTAATGCAGTTACCGAAGTGGCAGCCATAATGGGGGAGAATATTAAGCTAAGACGGGGTTTTTTGATGTCTTCATCTTCAAGTGGTGTTATTTCTACATACCTTCATACAAGTCCTCAGCCAGGTACTCTGATTCAAACGGCCTTGTTTTGTTTTAAGGTTGATATATATTTTTCCTTGGGTGAATGACATTTAGGTATATGGGCTTTGAAGAGCATTCGACTTATCCTGAATAGTTCATGCTTTTGCATTCAACTCCAATGGCAGCCATTTCATGGATGGTTGGGATGGCTCCTAGCCTTCTTTTCTTAGATTGTTTGCTTGAATGTTTATGAATTTTATGCTTAGTGAGAGGTGAGAGTTGGGATTTAAGACTGGAATTTTTCCTTTATGTCAACTAAATGACATTTTGAGAAGGGTAAAATTAGAGTTGACTAATTTTGGTACTTTTCTTTATCTTAACCTTAATTTGGTGTAATTTCCAGGTTTGGGTCGTATTGCTGGAATTCTATCCCTGGAAGTAGAGGGTGGTAATTCACAGTCAGATGCTCTTCAACGTGTTGGATCAGAAATAGCAATGCATGTAGTGGCCGCAAAGCCATTGTTCTTGACAAAGGAACTTGTTTCTTCTGACGCATTAGAGAATGAACGGGAAATTCTGAAGTCTCAGGTCTGTGTTCTATGTACAATATTTTGAGTCTTTGGTTTATTATTGGATATTATTGTTCAAGGTCTTTTCTTTTCCCTGCTATTATTTTCTTCACACCATTTTTTGATATCAATATTGCCTTGCCTTACTTATCAATATCAGTTGTCTATCATTTGTATACAATATTTATTTGGATCAGTTTGCTGATCTATTGTTACTTAAGGATGAAGTTAATTGACACACAAGTGTGCACCCACAAAAAAGTCTTGAAAATGATCTCTGGAGGACAGAGAGTAGGCATTGAACTCTAAGATATGCGCCAATTTTGTGTCTATTTGTTATGTTTATTTATTTATGAATTCAGACAAGGTGGGACAATGTGACTACTTTTGCATAAATGTAATTAAACAATGAAGATGCCTAAGAAAAGGTTAAACAATAAAGTATATGATGATTTGTCCACTTAAACTAACATTAAATTTAAAATAAACATGTAATAATTTTCAAAAAGAGATTCCTATCCTCGAAATACAGAATTGTATATTTTAAAGAAAATGATCGATTATAAATTTGGCCTTGAACTTTCAAGGTGCAGTTATTTAGTTTTATATTTTAAAAAGTTTCTAATAGGTTCTTGAACTTTTAGACTTCTGTTTATTTAGGCTCTATACTTTACAAAGATTCTAATAGACTTGTAAACTTTTAATTTTGTTGTCCTACTGTTACTTGAGAGTTGGTTTTTTTTGGGTTGTTTTGTGTGGTTAAAAATTAGTGGTGTGTATGTATGTTTTTTTTGATGAATTATGACGTTGATTAGTTGGTGGTATTTGATCTCTTATTGAAGTTCTATCATTTTTGTATGATAGTTTAATACGATATTTTTGTAAATGGTTCACATGTCAGGCGGAAACAACTGGAAAATCCCAAATGGCCATAGAAAAAATGGTTGAAGGTCGTCTACGGAAGTACATGGAAGAAGTTGTCCTGATGGAGCAAAAGTTTATTGTCAATGATAGTATAAATATAAAGGTGAGGTGCCAATCATATCTCAATTTATATACTCTTTTAAGAATCAATCAAGTATGCTGATGGAATTGAAAATTAATCATCAACCCAATTAAAAAGTGGTCTTCAAAGTGTATTGCTAGTGAATAGAGGAAGTGTATCAGGGCTTATTATATTACATTTTGATGCTATTGTTTAAGGTTACAAATGTGTGCCAAATATTGGATATATTAGTACATTTGATGTCTGAGCATAATACCTTATTAATTCATTTGTAGATTAAATTTTTGAGGTTATTCAACATCTGGTAGGCTCTGGCTAGATTGTAACATATTTTGTGCATTTGTTGGCATGTGAGGTTGGGTGGATGTTCACGGTACTTTTATTGAAAAATTAATTGCAGTGTGCTTTTCCAAAAGAAATGTCTGGTGTTTTTTTTTTTTTTTAAATGTTCGAGAGAAGATAAAGTATACTATCAGGATAAATAGAAGCCAACCTTAACATCTTGGTTATTGTCTTCTAATTGGGCATGAAATTACTCGTCTGTTGGCTTTGCTTTACTTGGAATGACTAACGAGATTCAAGTTTGTCTTCTTTTGACTTTTGAGGGCCACTAAAGAACACCAACATTTACATAATGGAAATTAACCTAGTTGTTTCTCAATAAACGAGTTTTCACAATCTTTATTCTTGATAAAGATTTCAAAATTATAATTCTAAAATTCATGCAGTTCCAAGGTAGTAGACAAGGAAGGACTGTATGGAAATGTTTGTCCTTTTTATTTTATACACACATACGTCCATTATTATAAAAGCATTACAATTTTTTCTATGAAATTCATGTTGGATTTTTGGTGATGAGCACATAAGGTAGGATTCAAAACAGGAAAGATAAAAAAGGAACATTACAATTAATTGTTGAATAATAATGGCAAGGAGACCACTTTTGAACAAAGATTTCTGAAGCTGAAACGTCGTGTTAAATGAGTACGAATTTTTTGTTAGTAAATATTAAATTGTATATTGCCTTTCTTCCAAGAATGAATTATTACGTATCAAGCATGTTGCATATATATTTGGCATGGAACTCTTGCATACATTTGTTTCTTAGATCTCCAGTTTAGCTCAGTGATACGTGGAACTATTTTTCAGACATTGTTGGATAACCTGTCCAAGGAAGTGGGTTCGCCAGTGAAGATTGGGAACTTTCTAAGAGTGGGAATCGGGGAAGGAATTGAAAGGTACACACTACTCATATAGTCATACATGTCATTACTTGAAGATGCCTAGTTCAGTTTGACGTGTCATACTCGTAATTTGTATTAGTAACATCCAAGGTCTTGGGAAAACCAAACCGCAAGTTAGGAAGGTAACAAAAGACTTCCCAGTTGGCTATGGTGGAAGAGACTAGGATTGCAAAAAGTCTATCTATAGAGCACCAAAATTAAATTACAAAAGTAGCTTCTCAATGCTCTTCGAAGTCTTTATCTAATGTAGAGTTTTAAGAAATGTTTTGGAAGGATAAATTTGGGCTTGAGGTTTTTATAATCTGTAAGGCGTCAGAGTAGCATGAAGCCTCAATTTAAATAGTAATCATAAAATTGTAAAATTATGTATTATTAAACATAATAATTATATATCAGCACAAAGTGGGGAAAAAATCTGTTTAACCTCATCATTATTATCAGTTCACTAACAAAGTCAACTTTAAATTTTGTCTTCGATGCTGTTTTCTTGAACCTTAGTGGTAAAAGTCTAAGTTACCTAACTAATGGTAAATTAAATACGTAAGTGAATGTTTATATTTCCGAAAAATAGATAACAAATTAATATTATTCTTCTAGCCATTTTAAGGGGTAAACACTTCAAGTTTCGGTGCATTGTCATGGAGGCATAAGTCTCTTATGATTCAAAGAGGATGCATCACTCGAGCTAGATAATATGAGCCTTGCCCTGATACGTGGGAGCTTAACTCTCAAAGCCTTTATAACATTAGTTTCAAGCCAAAGTTCTTGAAGAATTTCCACGACACTGAAATGTTAAAAGAACTCTTTTTAAATAATTTCTAAATTACTGAATTGCTTTTGGGATACCGTGGGGACCTGATGGGTCTAATTTTTATTATTTTCATTGTAAATTACAGGCTGGAAACATCAGATGCATCTGAACCTCTAGCTCACGCTGCGTAACTGCAGGTAATGCTTTTGCAGGGATTTTTTTAGAAACAATTTCATTGATTTATGAAATTTACAAAACAAAACAGAGTCCCAAGCCAAAGGAATTACATGAGACTTCTCAATTAGACAAAAGAGATGAAAGATTGTAGGAATGAAAGAGAAGCGACAATTTACACCAAGATAAAGCAGTATAAACTACAGAGTCGAAGAAAGTGTTATAGTTGCATTCATTGTCCACGAATGCAGGGATGTTATAGTGTAGGTTTAAGGTTGCCCTTGATAAAGTTTCTCTCCCTCATTTTTTTCCTTGTCTTTGACGGTAAGTAAATTGTCCTTTTTGGCTTCTCGGACCTCACTGACCAAGCTTGTCAAAGATTCTCTTTAATGTTGCAAGCTCGATACTATTTTTTTTGTTTTTTGCTTTTAATTTTCATATCAATGTTCATTTAGGAGTAAAATTTTCTTTTGCTTGGAGGTAATCTAGATATTAACTGAGATAATGGTAATAATCACTAATTGATCTACGTTTTGCATTTTATCATATGTGTTATTACTTTTTTTGAACTGTAGTTTTTGTAAGATTGGGTCTGCATATTGCAGAAGTCTGCTACTAGCTCTACAATTGCTCAACATCTTAAAGCTCATTTCCTGCCAAGCATCCTCAGTCACTGCAGAAATCTTCAGGCGCAAGCATCTGGCAAGAATTTTCTCCCCCAGCCTTTAGCATTACAAAGATTGTATGCATTAAGCCAGAAATACTTTTGGTAACAACACTTCTGCATTTTTTGTTTACGTTCGTTTCTGATTATATGATCGACTGACCAATAAATTTTGAAATCTAGGTCAGTTAATAGTTAATGTTACTTCACATCGATTGTGCTTCTCATTCATCCATGAAACTAGATTACCTCTAACGACTCCGCTATGTTCCGAGGTGGTTTTTATGAAATTTGTATCCCAGAATTAGATGAAAATAAGAAAATAGATGTAAAACAAGTTGTGGCGATTAAGGCTATCATATTAATAAACCTTGAGCTTGGGAATCCCTATTGCTGTTTGAGTATTTTAATTAATGATCGTAGTGAATTCCTTGAGGCATGTTGTTTAATTTTCTCTCGTCTTTTAGAAACTAAAGTTAAGTAACATTTTGGTCCAGAGGATGCATATGAGTTCGGATTCGGATTCGAGATATTATTATCAGTTCATTTGGGGAAGGATTTGAATTTTATGGGACTCACCAGTTTACTCTTGTTTTACGACCATACTTGAACATGATATGTTCTATAAGTTGTACAATTGTATCTTTGAGTTCTAAAAACAGTTTATTCTTGTTTTAATTTTCCTCTTAAATGCTTTGAGGGCCAGGGTTTTCCTTTTTCCTTAAGAAGGTTAGATTTGTAGAAGAAAAATGCCCTTGTTCTGTCTAGAAACAAGGGTTGGCCAAACTTTGCTTTGGAGTTGGTGTGGGGATGCTTAGTTTCTTCTTTACTGTGATTGATTTATTTCCTAAAAGAAATGGAGAAAATGGGTTATAATCCTTCCCATTTAGGTGTGGACTTATTTCAAGACAACATTAAACTCATCAAATGAACAGCAGAAAGATGACTTGGGCTTGAGCCTTCTGTATTAACTTTTTATTTACTTGCGCTTGCTGTACACTCCCAAGATAGTGGAAAGTACATGACGTTAAAGTGAAGAAAGCTCAAGAAACACAAACAAACACGATTATGGAAATGACTCGACCAAACTACTAATTAAGCACTTCTTTAAGCGATTATCCAAATAATATTAAGTACAATCGAGCATAGGCATGTTATTGTTTGTGCTTGAGGCTCAACCACGTATGAATAAAAACATGCATTGACTAAGGTTTGAAGTTAAAGTCGCATATTTACTTCATGTAACGATGACTTGGATCCTTACTAGAGTGATAATTTTGCCATGGATGACCATGCTGAGTAAATGAGAGGTTTTTTGGGGTGGGGAGGATTCGAACCTATGACTTTTTGGTCAAGAAGATGTGTCTTTAACTAATTGAACTATGCTTGGTTTGGCGAGTAAATAAGAGAGTTGAATCTACACAATTAAATCTTTTCAAGTGAATGTAAACACGAATAAGGTATTTCCTGACATCCTTAACAATTTTCTTTTATTAAAAGATATTACATCACAAATATTTGACATTTTTAATGGATTTATCTTATTTGGCAACAGAGCCATTTCGAGTTGATAAATTATTTTGCGTCAAGTTATATGAAGTGGGTAAGCTTTTATTTTAAGGAACAAGCATGTTTATTTCATTAAATTAAAACATATGAAATTCTCAACTCGGTCATAAAATATACTTTAATGTTATTTCATTGATGAATTTTAACTTTTTGTAATAACAAGAACATAATTGAAAAAAGAAAATAAATAGAAAGGAAATCAAAACGTTTAAAAGATTAAGAACAAAATTTATAAATCTCTTTGCCCATTTATGACTCGTCTTCTTACCTATTTGATACTCTTTTCATCGTTTATATGTTTTTTTTTCCTCTGTCTCATAAAAACAAAGAATCGAAATGGTAAATTCCAAAAAGGAAGTCAGTTTCTCATTGTCAAAAGACAGAAAAAACATTTTAAGCAAATTACCAAACAAAGCCTTGGGTATCTGTTTTGTTCATTTCATTTTTAAGGAAATAAAATAAATAAATTTCCAAAGAATAAAATATTTTAGTGAACAAAAGCATGAAATTTTGTCTAATAAGGCTTCCAAATATTTTCCATATTAAGGGAAGCGACAGCCAATTTTTACCTTTACCTTCCAAACCAAAGCACATTATTATTAATAATTATTTATTTTACATTTTCAATTAAGTGCTATTGAAAAAAAAAAAAACTACTTTTGAAAAAATAACTTATTGTCGATATTGAATATATTATGATATTGAAAAATTAACTCTCTATCCTCGTCAAAATGCCATCCAAGTTCCTTTATGTCTGTTGTCTTTTTACTTTTTGTTTATTTTTTATATCTAAATTCTTAAAAATTGTATACCTTAGAAGTTATTGGTTTTACAAGCTTATTAAGTAATTATTAAAACTAACTAATTTACGATAGATAAATCAAAGAAAAATCTATCACTAGAAAAAATAATTTATCTGATAGCGTATTATCGTACAACACTTTAAATATGATGTCACTACTCACTGATTTTTTATTACATTTGAACAACGTTATTAAGTAGGAATTTGATTGAAATTTTTTGAAACATTAAAGATAAAATTATCTCTACTGTTATCATTTTATCCTTTGTTATTTTCTCGATTATTGAACAAACTATTGTGTTTAATGAATCATTTTCTGTATTTTTCAACAGAATCAAGTCAGCGATGGATTATTACATGAGACGAAGAACACAACTATATTAAAGACATCGATAATCAACAACAGTTAATAGCTCGATAGATCGCAAGAGAGCACCTTGAAAGTAGCATGATGAGCAAGAAAGATCTGCAATTAGAGATTTAGCTCTCAATATGAAGGTAAGATTGAAGATGGGAGCATTTAAGAGCCCTAAAATTGGTATTAGGGTTTCTTGTGACAGAATTTCTCTTTCTCCAATGATTATTTTTACCACAAAGGTTCAATAAAATAACACTACCAAAAAAATATATATATACTGTAGAGACATTTCAATTTTGATGAAGATTCTATTTTAAATGATGTAGCAAGTTTATTAATTTTATATTATATTTCATCATTGTAACTTCTATTTCGAACTCTCAGTAAATAATATTGTATAAGCTATGATTAATTTAGCAACACATAAATACTCAAAAGTATAATGGTATAAAATGATTATAATATTTGTCTCATACTCACATTTCAAGAAAAAAATCCATAAAAAAAAACTAAAAAACAGAAAAGTTTTAATTTAAGAGAAGCAACTGACAACTGCTGATAAAATTGACCCAACAAATTCTAACCATTTCATTTTGAGCATACAACAAACACAACACAAACAGAAAAATCAATCCAAGCCAGAGCAGTTCAATGCAGTCTTTATCCTCTGAACTGTGGCACTGATAAGAGTATTCACTGTTGCCACAGACTCCACATTCAACTGTTTTGAAGACGATACACTGGACACTAATATCTGGAAGGCGACGGTTAATAGAGACCCGCTCGGCCTCCCGGAGGTTGCACTGGTTGAAGCTCCGACTCCCGAGTGAGCACGCCCGTCCCCTGTGATTACGAACCCTGATGGAAGTATCGGTATCTCAGACGAGTCCTGACCGCTTATCGCAATGTTTATAGCAGGCATGTCGATGGGCGCATATATCACCAAGGATCCCAGAGGATCTATGCAGCTCTCTTGAAGAATCAACATGTTGTTCTCAGTCGGGACAAACGGCTGTTTCGTATATCATTCAAATGAACGACTATCAAACCTTAAGAACTTTAGATTTGTTGATATACAGTGCAATAGATGGTTATGTTATTCCAAAAATTTCTAGTTAATTTCATTGACACTTAGTATGAAAATGAAAATCTAGAGCATTTGTATTAGTTTCTCTCATGGTTTACAAATGGCAGAAGTTATAAAAGGAAATTACCCGAATTATCGATATCGAGTTTCCCGGATGAACTCCTGTTAAAATGTTTGCAATTTCATGTACTGGGTTTCCATTAGAGAGAACATCCCACTGGAAAATGAAATGTCGATAAGTCTTCACATTTATCAAGGAAACAAGTAACAATTAAGAAAAAGAAGTGTACGGTATTACAAACCTGAACTCTGGCCTTTTCATCCCTGAAGAAATTAAAAATGCTTTCAGGTTGTAGGGGAAGCCAAAGAGATGTCGCGGCACTAACGACAGTGCCATTGGGCTGCCCCAGTTCCGTGCTAATCCGAACAGAGATTCGAACACCACTATTGTTCACTTCGGATAATTGAGGGAAATCTAATTTACCTGACATGCTGAGAACACCACAGAAATTTTTTACCATCCTATGTGACAACTTCATGATGCTCCTCCGACCTTCAAGAGAAGTTAACACTGAAAACAAGCAAACATTTTTGTTAGAGCTTGAGTTTGATGAAAAGAAGGGAAGGTTGTTTTTTATCATCAAAATGAACAAATCATAAACAAGCAGGTAAATTCTACCTCCTCCAAGTTCATGGCCAGGTGCACAATCCCTGAATGTGTAAGCCATTCTCTCACACATCCTTTGGAGAGTGAAAACCCAGCGTTCGGCTCCATAAGCCATAGTATTGAACACAAGATCCCGATAGAGCCGATGGGTTTGTGTTTTATCATCCACTTCCACATGCTCGACCCAGGTAATCTGTCCAATGAAGATGTATGATTACAAGATACGAATACATTGTTCAAGGAACAAATGGCTGCTACTGCTATAAATGAATCAATATTTCTGAAAAGCGTTGAGTGACCTACATAAGTAACTTCAGGCAGATAAAGTAGCTCATAAATAATTCATAACGTTCTCAAAAACACATCCAATGCATGGATATTCTTGTAGGGCATAGCAATTATGTCGCATTACAAGGATGTTGCATTGGCACATATTTATGCCTCATTCAATGGAGTACCTTCTAAGGAAAATAATTTGTGTAGCACGAGGGAAAAGAAGTTAATGTCAAGGCAGTGATTTCATGGAGATTAACGTTGACATTTGCATCTAAAGGAATAATGACTTATAAATCTTTCAGATGCAACTTTACAGTCAATAAAGTCCAGCAGCATTAATTGAAAACATAGATCCATGAAATAAGGGAAAAGATTAATTAATAATGAATGAAGTTAAGAACCTTGGAGCACCCATTGGGCATTTCCTGAATCATGCACCCAGAAGGAAGCCTCCAGCAGCGGGCAGAGGCAACACAATCCTTTAAGAATTCGTACGAAACATCCACTATTACCCAGACACCAAGCTCAATCTGCTGACAATGTCGAAGGAAGCAGAAATCCCGAGGTGACACAAGAGGTGAAAAGATGTGCATTTGTTCATACATCTGCAATTACTAACTTTCATATGTCATGTAGAAAATAAATAATGCCGAACATAAACAAAAAAAAATGTGGAGAACGATTTGATTTGCATACCAACTGTAAAGTGCCACTGCGATTTCCAGGCATCCCGGGGTCAATAATATGAACTGTCTCCACATTTATAATGACAGTTGGAAAAAGATCTGCCCATTTATCCTGTGTAATCGAACCAATTGTCGGAGTAAATATCTTTCCAAGGATGGAAATAACAGTTAATTTACTAGGTATAACAGGAATTAATAGCTATCGACAATTCGACACTGACCGCATCTAAAAAAACATCTACCAATTGCATTACACTCATTGTCACCACTCCTGAAGTTTTTGATGATTCGGTACGAGCACTAGAAGATTTAAAGTGATTGGGTCTAGGAAATATTTTGTCATAGCTCTCACGATGAAGAATATACCTCCCATCATTCGGGGTCTTCATCCACAAAGGCTCATCGATCCTCAAAAGTCTGATTAATTCTTCTAAGGCAGTTGCAGCAGTTTCCAACATAAGTGCATTTTCCAAATCATTAATACCTCTTGATTGGAAGGGTGTCGTTGTTCCATTTAATATTACAGGATCAGGAATAAGATCGACTGCAGGACTTCCAACTCTTTGGCAGAGGGAACTTCTTGGTGATAATTCAAGCGAAGATCCAAGAACAGGCAATAGTGATTCAAGTTGAGATATTGGTTTTCCAATGTACTTGGCAAGAAGGTTAGAAACTTTTTCATGCTGCAAAACAATCATAATCGGAACCATTGAAGTTAATGCATCCATATTACAAAAAGATAAAAAAATCATTGATAATTCAATTGTGATAAGTGAAACATAAACAGTCTTTCAACTTCCAAGCATGAAAACTAGCCTCTTCTTTTAAGTGAGCATTTTCAAGACGCAGTTTTTGGAGATTTCGCTGCCGTTCTTCTTCTCCAAACGGTGGACCTCCACAGGATGGACAGATCACATTCCTCAACGCTTCTCTAATTGCAAGGTTTTCACATTGAATCTTTTCATTCTCTGTCCGAAGCGCAGAGTTGTCTGCTCGCTCATTCTGAGCCTGTGAGAGGGGAAGAATGAGTCTCTATTGAGAAGGTAATTAAAGATAACCAACTTCTTTACAAACCTGAGAAGATCTATTCTACCTTTGTCTGAGTCCTCTTGTTTTGAAACCAGAATTTTATCTGTTTGGTTTCAAGACCAAGCTCTCGACTCAGCTGGCGCCGTTGATTTTCATCAGGGTGTGGGCATTCCCTGAAAAATCTAGGAAACAAACAAAAACAATTCGATAGTTTTAGAAGAACAGACATACATAAGGAAAGAGAAAGAAGGAAAAAAAAAAAGGAGAGACCAGATTAATGAAACTTGAAACCGAGATTCCAGCGACTCCTTTGATAAGAGGAGGATCAAACATGTTCATTTTATAGATAGAACAAAGAGAAGATCCAAAAGAATGACAAAGATAAACATGCAACTTTAGAAAACACTAACATGAGACAGGGAAAGGCCTACAATAACTAGGAATCACAAGTACACACGAACATACACAGATAAACTACATGCAAAAGAAAGGAGAGAGAATTTCGGAGTTTCTTTACGATTCAAGTTGCTGAATCTGGTAAGGAGTATGGCGATGGTAAGTCTTTTTCCCCTTGCGATCATTAGAACCTTCTTGTTCATCACCTGAGCCACCGCCATAACCCCCACGACCTTCCATTACAAAATCCATCCAGACCCACCAGTAAAATGCCAACTAACTGAGAGAACTACAACTTCTCTTTTCTTCCCTCGAAGTTCCCAAAAATGGGAGTCGCGAAAATTTTCAATCGCACGGCCCGTACTCGCTCGTATGCAACATTGAAAATCAGAGACAGGATAAATAGAAGGCATAGCATCCAGAGAGGGTCGAGTCCAATTTCCAAATAAGGATACCAAATCAACACCAAAACAAACGCAATAAATGGAGAGATATCTCTGAGTTGGGTAATGGATTTGGTATTTTTGGGAGGGGGTAATTGGTATGTGCAAATGCAACTCTCTCTCTCTCTCTACCACTGCCAAAGTTCTTGCAGATTTCAGCAAGGAAAGTGAAACCGATGAAGTCCACTTGTTGACGCGACAGAAGAAAGCATCCAAAAATCGGCGAAAAGGGGGGTTGGGGAAAAAAGAGAAATTGATTTTAGAGAGAGAAAGTAGTACCAAATTCAGAAAAGCAGCCAATGACAGAGAGAAAAAAGGAAGAAGAAACTGAGGTTGATATCCCATGCGAAGTTCGATTTCCTGTGATTCATTCCGTCTCGCATGCTGAATGAAACCAACAACAACAGGGAAAGATAATGACGACAACAACCAAAAGGAAATGGAAAATCAATCAACAAAATAGTCAAAATTCAGACACGTTCTTTGCTTTTTCAAGCTTCGGATTCTGTCAGAGAGAAAAAATTGTGTTCTCCTACATGAACGACAACTGGAATTTTGGGCTCGGTGGGATTGGGATTACCAGATTATTGAATTTAGTGACAGACGTTTGAAATCATGCAAAAGCCAAAACTTCTAAATTCAAATGTTCACTTTTTCCTTTTTCCTTTTTCCTTTCCGTTCCCCTTTTTTTATTGTAGCCCCAATTTTTTTTTTGTTCAACCAATTGTGGGCGAAAATTCAAACATTTTTTTAATTTTTTATTTGAGTTCAACAATACGTAGAATATAAATATTCAAACCTATAACTTCTTTGTCAGAAAAATATATTTAAACTACGATCGATTTGGCAAAAATTCAAACTTCTAATATATATCTTGACCAATTTAATTATACTAAGTTGACTTAGAGTATCAATTAAACATCATTGTTATTCATAGAGTATCATGTTCAGAATTTTTTTTTTTAATGAGGCGTTCTTAATAACTGTGCTAGTTCAAAATCGATTTGTTTGAAATGTAATTTATGTGTCAATTCAAACATAGCTCATTGGATAAAGACATGTACTGTCATCACAAAGTCGATAGTTTAATCTTCTATCCCCATAAATGTTGAACTAAAAAAAAATGTAATTTATGTTTGCATGTTTTATATTCTTTATATTTTTTATACAACTAATGAATACACAAAGAAGTAAGAATGAAAATAAATGAGATCACGGTAATTTAACTAAATTCTTTTTTAGATTCATGCTAAAATTAATGAAATTAGGACTTATTACCTAATATCGATGATTTAATACGTTTATTAAAGACATAATTTATGAACAAAACGACAACATAGCTTAATTATTCCTAGAATAAATGAGCCAATGGTACTTGTATTCTGTTTTATTCATGTATAATGAACGATCTAGTCAATCATTATTATAATGTTTTCTTATGATCATAATAAAATTACACAACTCACTCGACAATAAAAGAAGTTATAGGGTAAAAATTATCTTAAAATAACCGATCATTTAAAACAGTTGTATTACTTTGAATGAACTTCTTAAATAAATATTTATTACAATTAATTCAATTTTAAAATCTTATTTTTCATGATTTAAAGGAAAATGTAGAAGAAGGATTTATGACCAAAAGATACTAAAAGAACAATCTTCATAATTTCTCTATTTGATTCCTCTCAAATGGAGAAACATTTTGCTGCAATCTTCACAGAGACCCAAGAAAAAAGTAGCATTCTTCAATCTAATGGGTGAGCCAAATAAACTCTCAAATATGATTTTCAACAAGCACCATAACAAGTTTTCACACATTCAAAAATTTTGGAACTGTGAACATGTACAAATTATGTGGTACTTTTCTTATTTGCTTTGGAGTTTGGTGGATCAGATTCATTGACCTCTAGCAATAGTTCAAAACAAACTAGAGACATGAAGAAAACATAAACTATGTAGAAGAAAGATTCTTCCTATAGATATTTTGAGAACTACATTATATCCATCTTCACCCAACTTATTTGAAGCATTTTACTCGAGATGAGATTTGAGGGACGAAAAAAAAAAAAAAACTTGTAAACTCAATGTAGTTGCTCTTAGAATAGAATTGAGATAAGAATGGAATGTTGTTCGAGGGCGCTAGTTAGTAATATGTATGATTAGGGTCACAATAAATTGTGGTCTTTTCCTAGGTAAATCCTAAAATTTTTTATATGATTTACTTAGGAGTAAATACAACTTTTCATTACATACACTTTTTCCATCCTTCTTTATATACTTTAATAGTTTTTTTTAGTTCAACAATTATGGAGGTTAGGAATTGAACGATCAACCTTTGAAATGGTAATATATATCTTATTCACTGAGTTAGGGAATATACATATTCTATTTCACTAGTCTTATTGTCTATATGCTTTCCCTTAGCCCCTCTAACTCATCTTTCAAAAATGCTCCCCAAGCACGCCACAAGGAGTGTGCATTTCTAGAAATCATTTTTAAATACCTAAATGATCACCAATTCACCTTGTTTCCATAATATTGAGAGATGGGACTGAATAAGTGTGATGTAGGATAATTCCCCTATAATTCCCTTACTTTTATCCATTTATCTAATTTACTTAATTATTAGTTTATTTTGCTGCTAGTTTATTTTACTGCAGTAACAACTTTGAGTTGTGGGGTTAACATTGGGATTAGTTAGTATAAATACT
>JAOANK020000057.1:1046728-1058594 GCA_026257165.2 Telfairia occidentalis | reverse complement strand
ACCTGAATGTTTATGGCTATATATTACTCAATAGCTATTCACTCAGACCCCGTTTATTTCCCTTCAATCGGAATGGAAAGGAATCAAAATTAAAATCAATCGGAATGAAATCAATTGGAATGAGAATCTTATTCATTTGATCCTGTTTACTAGGAGTTGTCTGGAATCGAAATTAGTTATTCATTCATGCTGTTTACTTTATTTGGAATCGAAATTAGATAAATGATGATTAAAAAAATAACCTTTTGTATTTCTAATCAATTAAAAAGCTATGCGAATTATTAAGGAGAGAGGAGAGGGTTAAGTGTGTAAAACAATTAATGAGTATGATGTGGACCCCACAAAATAAGGAATGAGAATGAGATTAATCATCTTTTTAGAGGGAATGTGATTGCCCCTTTTTTGGGGGAGTGATTCCTGAATTTGAGGTGCGTCTCACGTTTGATTCCCAAATTTGAGGTGCGTGTCACGTTTGATTTCCATTCCGTAATTTTGGTAAACACTATCAAAGAGAATGAAAATTTTCATTCCCATTTCTTGATTCCGATTGAAAGGAAGTAAATGAGGCCTCAATTCATGGACTTTTAAGCATCAAGGCCATTGCTGGTACTGCCAATAGGCTTCAAGGTTTGAGTTCAACAACAATTTTAGATTTAGTCATTTATTAAATGTGAATTTAATCAAAGGCAACCAAAATGAAATGAGTGAGAATGTGAAATCTTTTTTTTTTAGTAGAGTGAAAATTTATTATAAAATCAAAATCATAGTAGAATAATGTCTTATTGTTGTTGGTTGTTGATATTAAGAATTAGGACCAGTTATAATTTAGCTAACTCCTTATGTTTAAGGTTTTTTTTTTGGGTAAAAAAAATAATTAAAAGAATCAAAGAATGGAGCTCATGAAATTAAAAAAATGAGGATTGGTCTGAAAGACTTGGCAAGATGTATCAATCTTTATTATGAACTTTCAGTTTTATCAGATTGTACCTTGAACTTAGATTAGCGTTAAAATTTTTTCCTTAAACTTGAATTAGTTTAACAATTTTTACCTTCTAATAAGCTTTCGGTTGAAGAATCATTAAAAAATTCTCACATGAGTTTAATTAACACATGGTTGATTGTCAAATTGAGCATAACTCAATTGGTTAAAGACATATCTCCCTGGCCAAGAGGTCGTGGGTTCGAATCTCTCCACCCCCACATGTTATCGAACTAAAAAAGTTAACACATGGTCAATTGGAAATTGAGAGGACTTGAGAGAAAAATGACATTAGAGCTATTTTTTTTTATTAGAATTTTTCACGTGATGTTGAACTCAAAATATATATATTTATATATTGATAATTTTGTGGAAAGCTTGATATTCAATTAAATTAATGAGTTTTGGAAGATTTTTACCTTTTTTAAAAAAAATTAAAGGGTGAATTGACAAATAGAATCGAAGATAAAAATTGCAAAACTTTAATTTCATAAAATTGACAATTCAAGAAGAAAATTGATACACCTTGTCAAGTTCGGGGTAAAAATGGTTTTTTTCCCTAGTATTATAAAATTTGGTTACTGATATAAAGAACAGAGGACCTAGATATATGTCAATTAAGGGTTTTCTCTTTTTCAATCACGTTCTCCAGTTTGAAAAGTGAAGATCAATTTTAGAAGTGCAAAAATTATGTCTGAATATGTGAGTGGACTTCTACATAAATGAATATGGTGTCGTACATGCTAGGAGCATTTTGTATCAGTGAATACTTAGTTTCTCAGTAGGTTTTTTCTTCAATATTTTTCTTCTTCTTACCTATTTCACTTATGCGGACCACTTTCCTTTGTTTGAGCTGAAAATCCAGTCAGTTGTTTCTTTCTTGTTTTCTTCAAACCTTCATGTTTGTATCTATGATCTGTTGATGGTGCAGCAATGCTTAAATCAAGTAGAACTTGAAATTACGTCTGAAACATTGACTTGTTTCGTCAATGAAATTACTAGAAAAAAAACGTAGAGACTTATTTTTGGAGTACAGCTCTTGTTATAAGATATTTATTCATTGTCAAATGTGCACTTTGATTCTTTCCTACTATATTTCAAAGGTACATAATAATTTAAAAATGAAGAGCTTTTGACCATGAAAATTTTATTAAGATATTTAAAAATTTACAAATGTATGTCAAGCAATATGTTTTAATAAATGTATCCTTTCTTTGTTTATATCAGATAATTCACATATCCATGTCCTATGTTTATGCTCCTTAGATAGGATTAAGACTTGTTAATATTTCAATGATTTCAACTGATTGTTTGGGTAGGAATTTACTCATGTCAATTGGAACCATCTATGTTGTATTTGCAGTTACAATCCCTAGATGCTCTCGGGCATCTGGAAATTACAATGCAAGAGATGCAAGGATCAAAGGTTAGCAGTGTTGGCTTAAATAAGTGATAGTGTCTGAATCATACCATTGCTTCTGACTGTAGCAGTATATTCAAAATGTAAAATAGTTGAGATACAGAACTATTTTATACTCCTTTAGCTTTGATTATGGCTTGAAAAATACTGGGTCCACTAGCTAAGTCTTACTCTTACTATCTTCAAGGTGAATGCAATACTAGATGGAGTTTTGTAGAACAGTCATCTGCTTGTTCTGTTGACATGAAATCACCTATCGCCTAAGATGTTTAAAATTTTTATAGAAACATTTCTAGTTATATCAAATTCATTTGGACCAATGGGTACTATCTAGAAGCAATGAAAGTCCCTTTTTGTTGTGTTTTAATTCATCAATATATTTCCATTGGCTCTTCTGCTATCACTTTGAATAACCAGAATGTTATTACAGGACGATCCTTCGCTGGTTCAGGCTGAAAATGTACTATTTGAATGCATTTCTGCTTATCAGAAGGTAAGACGGTCTAATGATATTTTCTTCTATCTGTGCCATGAGCTTGATGACATTAATGACCACATGACCTGCATATGCATTTTAGACAACTCAGAGTGATAAAAATTTTGATTTTTGATTAAAAATGTTGTTTGTTAACCATCTCTTACATTTCTGATCTACAGTCTGATAGCGTCTTTGAAATCCCAATAAATTTTTGAAAATTAGAAACATTAGTTTTCAAAACCTTATTTTTTGTTTTTAAAATCTAGTCAATATTTTGAAGTATTATTATCAAACCAACCTTTATTATATTGGTAATCAATCCCTTATCCACAGGCTGGATATGCAAGTGAAAATTCACAACAAGAATTTTATGAAACCATTGGGAAATGATATTTAAATTTTGTTGTAGATGAAGTCGATTGGTTAGATGGGTTCTAGGAAATGTCTAACCATTGCAGTTGGTAAGAATACTAGTATATAGACTTACATTTCCAGTAGTTTTACAGATAGTTCCATTTGCAAGTGGCTTTTGGTTTTATCTAAACCATTTTTTTAAATAATACTTTATTTGAATCTTTATTGGAACAGAAAAATTATTTTCTATTCATATTTCATTAGATCTTTATTCAGTGGTATAGCATAGCTGATAGCACCTATTTTAATAGATCTTTAATATGACTTGAAATAAGTCAGGAGGCTGTTATTATGGACTAGTTTTTTTTAACTGTTGCACAAAATTAGATTTAAAATATGTTCTACAATATTTATTGACCACATAGCCTATATTTTTGTTATTCTTAAGAACACTGAAGTTTGTTCCTAACCCATGGCTATTTCGGAAGTAATGGAGTTTTAAAAAACTTTGAAAACTTTACCAGCGAAACAAAATTTCTACATTGAAAAACCCAACTTAGCTTTAAAAAAATAATGAACACTATTCCCATATAATTTTTTTCCCCATTCTGAAACGTTCTCAATTTGAAGTCATTGTAGTGAAATGCTCATACCATGCCAAAAATTTCTACATTGAAAAACCCAACTTAGCTTCAAAAAAATAATGAACACTATTCCCGTATAGTTTTTTTTACCATTCTGAAACGTTCTCAATTTGAAGTCATTGTACTGAAGTACTCATACCATACCAAAATGCTACATAATAAACATCAATACTTTTGTGACTAGACATGCGAGCTCGCGCACATTCTCTCTGTCTAAAGATCTTGAACTAACTTATGAATGATAATGCTCATGCAGTTTAAAGGTTCAATTTTCGAAACTCCTGAAGTCAAGGCCGAGTACTGCACATGTTTAAAGCATCTCGCGAGCCTGATCAGTGGTGACAAAACGAGTAGGCGAACGAGAAGAATCAGTTTGCAAGATCTGCAAGATGAAATCAGTCGCCTTGAGATAGAATTATCTCCTTATAGAAAACTAAAAAGTTAAAATCTTGTGGCTTCTTCAGACCTGGAACATTATCATGGCTTCCATCATCTAAAGCAGCAACATGAGGAAGATCCCTTACTAACTTGTCGTCTTTTCCTTAGTAATTAT
Organism: Telfairia occidentalis; assembly: GCA_026257165.2. Lineage (NCBI taxonomy): Eukaryota > Viridiplantae > Streptophyta > Magnoliopsida > Cucurbitales > Cucurbitaceae > Telfairia > Telfairia occidentalis. Next base: position 1,054,166 of record JAOANK020000057.1, on the reverse strand, counting down.
ATAGTCTTATATATATTCTACATAGGCTAAGCCTTCAACTGATATTGTATTTGCAATAAGAGCTCCTTTTGGCAGTTTTTTCTTCCATTCCTTCCTTTTGTAACATCATTGGTTTCTTCAGACGAAACATTGTATAACATTTAATCATGTAAATTAATCCTTAAATTATTTTATAAGTACGGACGTTGAAGTCCCATTTCAAGATATGGTGGCGTTCTCATATGGGTGACTTTTATGTGTTTCTTAATAAAGCTTTTGATATTTTTTTTAACAGTATATCGTTGTAAGTAACTTTGCTTGAAATTGAGTTTTATGGGTATGTAAATCCACTCCGCAATAATAAAGGTGGACTGTATACCAGATTTTATCATTTAATAGAATGTTTAATCAATCCATCTTGGATTGTCAGATGATATGGAAATTTTAACATGGAAAAGTTTAGAAAGCACTACTTATTTGAATAACTTGATGGCTTATTTAGTTGACACTTCAATATGTCAATGTCTAATTGAACTTTCATAAAGAAAATGAACTTTCACTTTATTCCAAGTAATTCATTAATCGACCATGGAAATTAATAGGGATTTTATCTCTAGTTACTCAAAAGAAAAGCACTACCAATGTGGTGGGAAATTTAAATCGATAGCCTAAGTAATTTTAATACTCCCCCTATTAGGGTTGTACAAATAACTCGATAACCTGAGAAATTCGAGTAAGAACCAACTGATTCGGTTCGGCTTGAGTTCAAAGTTTAAGAATTCGATTTAACTCGAGTTGTTCTAAATAAATAAATAAATAAATAAATAAATAAATAAATATATATATGATATTAGAGTTTTTATATCATCTGTTTTCTTTAGTTTCTACCTCTTGCCTGACCACCATCTATCAAAGAAAATATTCACATTCATGTAGTTGTGCGTTAAATGCTGGCCATTGCCCTACTCTTGCTATTTGGTGTCCACTCTGCAGTTTGCTCTCGTCGTCTGCCTTGCTTCCTGAGTATACATGTTGTTGCTCGCCGTTAGTCTCTTTTCTCTCTCCATCCCTTTATTATTTGTTTCTTTTTTCCTTCAATTCTTTCTTCTAAACTCTCATTTCTCTATGCATATCGACACCATTCAATAATGGTTGAGTTGAGTTACAACTCTAGATCGAGTCATTTGGTTAGCTAACTTGAGGGTTGGTCAAAAAATGCTTCCTAAACTGACCAACCCAACCCGTGCATAGCCCTATTTGGTACCAATGTGCTACAATGAAAAAGATACTAAACACGAGAAAATTTCTAGTACTACCGTAGTATTTACTCTTTCATTCACCATTTGACACATTAATATATTATTTTATTTGATGATTCATATCATTATTATTGAATGGTGCTGTATGACAAGCCATGAGTGGAAATACTATGAAAAAATTAGTCATACGAGGACAAATTTTATTCCTAAGGGCTAAATCATTCATTAATCAACCAACCCTTCGTTAAAAAAAAAAATTATGTTTCCTTGGAGAGAGTTTGGTGGGAAATTTGAAAGCATGAGTTAAAAAGCAAGACAAAGTTGCGCCATCTCGTGAAATCATGTTCCCAAAATTGCTCCTCTGATCATATCCATGGCCGCCAATTCCACATTCAAACCCTCCAAATTCTCCAATTCCCTCTCTAAAGGTTCCTTCCCCTACTCCACATGGCACTCGCCGTCTCACAACGACGATCCTATACTCGCCGCCGTCTCCGTGGCCATCAACAACGCCCAAACAAAGCCTCTCACCTCTTCTCTCCGGCGGCTCCTCCCTTCCCTCAAACCCCACCATGTCATCAACCTCATCAACCACAATCCCTTCTCTCTCTCCCCTCTCTCTCTCTTCTCCTTCTTCAATTCCCTCTCTTCTCACCCCACCTTTCGCCACACCCTTCAATCTTACTGCGCCATGGCCCATTTCCTCTGCGCCCACCGAATGTTCGCCGAAGCCCAATCCATCGTCCGATTCCTCGTCTCCCGCAAAGGCAAGGACTCGGCGGCTTCTATCTTTGCTGCCATTCTTGAAATTTCAGGTACGCCTTCTTCCAATTTGGTATTTGATGCTTTGATGATTGCGTATACGGATTCCGGTTTCCTCCCAGATGCGATTCAGTGTTTTAGGTTAGTTAGGAAGAACAATTTTCAAATCCCCTTACGTGGTTGTGATTACTTGCTTGATAAAATGATGAACTCGAACTCCCCTGTTGCGATTTGGACGTTTTATTCGGAAATTTTGGATTCTGGGTTCCCGCCTATGGTAAAATATTTCAACATTTTGATCAATAAGTTCTGTAAAGAGGGGAATATTAGAGATTCCAGGTTGATTTTCGATGAAATTGGGAAGAGGGGTTTACGTCCTACAACTGTTAGTTTCAATACCTTGATTAATGGGTTCTGTAAATCCCGAAATTTAGATGAGGGTTTTAGGTTGAAGAAGATCATGGAAGAGGATAGAATATATCCTGATGTTTTCACCTATAGTGTTCTGATTCATGGGTTGTGCAAGGAAGGTAGGATAGATGATGCAGAACAATTGTTTGATGAAATGCAGCAGAGACGATTGAGGCCTAACGATGTTACTTTCACCACTTTGATCGACGGGCAATGTAGGAGTGGACGAATTGACTCAGCCATGAACACTTATCAGCACATGTTAGCCATGGGAGTGAAACCGGATTTGGTTATGTACAATACACTCTTAAATGGCCTTTGCAAGGTTGGGGATGTGAGTAAAGCTAGGAAGCTAATTGATGAGATGAAAAGGGTGGGGATGAAACCAGATAAAATCACTTACACTACACTCATAGATGGTTACTGCAAAGAGGGAGATTTAGATTCAGCTATGGAGATTAGGAAAGGGATGAATGAAGAAGGGGTTGTGCTTGATGATGTAGCTTTCACAGCCCTTATTTCAGGTTTGTGTAGAGATGGAAGGGTAATGGATGCAGAGAGAACCTTGAGGGAGATGATGAAAGCTGGCATGAAACCTGATGATGCCATGTATACTATGGTGATCGATGGATACTGTAAGAAAGGCGACGTTAAGACGGGCTTTAAGCTGCTGAAAGAGATGCAGAGAAATGGTCAAAATCCAGGAGTCATAACTTACAACGTGCTTATGAATGGATTGTGCAAGCAAGGACAGATGAAGAATGCAAATATGCTATTGGAAGCAATGCTTAATTTAGGAGTAACTCCAGATGACATTACATACAACATTCTCTTGGAAGGGCACTGTAAAAATGGAAAAGCAGAAGACTTCCTTAAACTCAGAAATGAGAAAGGGCTTGTAGTAGATTACGCATATTATGCTACTTTAGTTGGCGAATGCGATAAATCCTTAAAAGACCGTCGAAAGAGGTGAGGATGATATGTTGTCAAATGCAAACTTGTCTTCTTTCAGTTTGCCAGAGAACAACAATGCAGATAAAGGATTATCTATAGTAAAGAGGAGCTTTGGATATGTTAAAAAGGTCAAACGACGTTGGAGTCCCGGGTTCAAACTTCGAAGTCCCAAGATATTAAAATCTTACTAGTTTCTTACAAATCCATTGGTGTAGAGTTCAGCAATTATCTCGTGAGATTAGTCAAAGTGTCCATAAACTAGTCAATAATTCTGGCGTTAAAAGAGTAAAAAAGAAGGATATTGGAAGGAGCTCTTCTTTTTATAATGCATGCAACATCTTACGTAGCCAAGGTAGTAAGAAGTTGTTTGAAAATAAATTTCTGTTATTGTTATTATTATTATTTTTTTATAAATTATATTTGAATGACTTGTAGAGATCACCTTTTACATATTCATGATTTTAGAAAAAATATTTTAATTTTTTCCCCCCTTAAAAAATAAGTCATTCAAGAGATCAAGACTAATCGAATAGAAGGACTTTTAAAAAGTATATCCAATAATAATACCATAAAATATTTGCTCTGAAAATAAAAAAAAAAACTATTTGGAAAATAGTTTGCAAACAATACCCCAAGTCATCGTTGGCATGGAAACTAATCTTGTGGACATGGTCAAAGCTTTAAATTTCAGTTTGGAGAAGCTTGTTCCTTTTTCTGCATGCTTGTGTATTCAAAGTAAGGAGAAACTTTATCTATTTTGTACCTTTAAGTATTAGTTGTGTACCAAGTATGGAAGTGCCATTAATTCTCTAAGAGTAATTTTAGATATGCACCTCCGTATCCTCATTTTGTTTAGTCCATTCAATCACTCATCAAATTAGTTGGCTCCCGCCAACGAAGCATAGCTCAATTAGTTAAAACATATCTCTTTGACTAGAAGATCATGTATTCGAATCTTCAACCCTACATGTTGAACTCAAAATGCTAAAAAAAATTAGCCGGCTCCCTAATTTTGTTTTTCTTCCTTCGTTTTAGCTAGAGTCAATCTTCTTATCTTTATTTTCAAAAAAGAAACTTCTCTTTCGACTTCAGAATTTTCTTTAATATCCACTCTGTCAATTTGATTATATTTGCATTATAGACTGCCTTCTTATATTAGAGATATTGTTCAAATTATTTACAATTTTTTCCCTTGTGTATTAGCTCGAGTTTGATATTTAGAAAATTTAGCTGTGAATTTACGACTTTCATGTCTAATTTGTTTCCCTTTTTGTCCAGTTTTTTGTTCGATCAGATGAAAAATTTACGACAAGTGATATTTATTTACTTGAAAATTTCAGATGGTGGATGAATATTCGAAATTTAAGTAAAATGTACAACATCATTTCATCCTCAAATGTAATCCTAGGATTCCAGTTAACACGTGCACAATAAAATAAAGTTCTAATATAACATTCCTAGAAATCCAAATTATTTTGAAGTATAAAGATTCCCAAACTAAATTACTTGATACCTAAAATTATTGAGAGGAAACTACCTTGTTATGGGGATAGAAACCGGCCCCAGTCCAAACCCCCAATAATTCATGGGCCTCTTAAGGCCCATAGAGGTAGTCTCTCAGGTAGATTCCCTTGACCTAAGGGAGAGGAGCTTCGAGAAGAATTGTACCCGAACTTCCTCTATAAATAAAGGGCCAACTAGCTACAAAGGTATACATTAATTTCTCCCCTTAGTTTGACACAAAATCAAACTAGATATTAACTTAAGTTTTGAAATGTATCGAGTTAAGTACCACAACGATGCAAAGATCTTGCAAGAAGAACTAACTCCCCTTGAACTAAAGTAAATTGACATTGCAGATCTTTGTATCAACATACCTTAAGCATCTTACCCCAAAACACTGGACAACTAAGTGCTTTTGACTTTCTCCACAAGTATTTTTATATTGCTTCCAAATATTATAATTTGGAGGGGCCAAAAACCCTCCTAAACACATCTTTGACGTAGCCCTAGATTCTTCAAAGTTGTGACGTTAATAATCTTTTCAAAACGAAGCTGGAAAATTGCTCAGGCCTAACTAATAAATTACACAAAATGTAAACATTAATATGTTTGAATATAGAAACATGCGTTACATATAAAATATCACATCCTTAAATTCTTTTAAGAGATCATAGGTTTAATTTTATACCCCATATGATACAATATTCTGAAAAAGAAATCAACAAAATCATAAATACCAACACAGACAAAAATTATTCTCCCACTACAAAAATATCCACTTTGAAAAAAAGAAAAGTAAAAAACAGAAATTGGAACAAAATAAGAATGTAATAGATTAAATTTGTTACTTGTTCAAATTTATGGAGTAAATTAATTTGTTAGTAGGGGGTAATTTTTAAAAAGCAATTTTGATAAAGAAAGAGTGAAAATTTGGAAGAGTATATATATATATATTAGTTCAACATCGACAACATGTGGGAGTAAGAGAATTCGAATTCATGACATATTAGTTAGAGGTATATACATTTAATCGGTTGAGTAATACTGTAAAGTTGTTTGTTGGTTGAAGATGTGACGTGTTATTATTATTATTATTTTTTTATAGTACAATTATGAAACGACTTAAAACGTGAGGAAGAGCCACGTGTCAAAGGTAAACAACGAGGAAGAAGTCGACTAACCATGACATGATGTTTGCAATTAGTTTCTTTTTTCTTAGTGCAATATTTGTGAGGTGGAGAATCGAACTATTGACCTATGGTAATAAATGTCTTTATCTATGATGAGATTGACGCTTGCAGTTAGTTTCTTGATTGTAATTTTTTGACTTGAAAAAAATATTTTCATTTAAGCATGTGGCGTATCTTATCTTTCTCCTTCCACTCTCTCTCTCTCCTTTCCTGGTCTCCTTTTCCAGGGCGTCAGTGTTGCTCCTTCTCTGACCATTGTGCTCCTTTATTCTTGTCCCGTTTTTCTTTTTCTTTGTTCTTTTTAATTTTTAATTTCCTTTTCTCTTCAAGCAACAAAAATCGAAATTGATGTAAAAAAAAAAAAAAAAAAATCCACTGCTTCTATATCTTTTTTAGAGAGAAAAAAACCCAGAGCCCCACATTTGCTCCCTCTGTTTATTTTGCTGAGTGTTGTGAAGATGTTATTGTCTTAGTTTGTGGTATGTTTGTCTTCTAAATTTTGATTGTTTTGTTTTTTTGTTATTTTTTCTAAAATCTTCATGAAAAAGCACCTGATTTTGTAGTCCAAAGAAAAGAAAAGAAAAAAAAAGCCTTATAAATAGTCAGAATCCTCATCTTCTCATATTAGAACCGTTGGCTTAGCTTTCTAGTACTTGGTCTAGAACGAAGGTCCTCGATCGATCCGAATCCCATTAAAGGATATGCAAAGGAGATTGAGGACTCGTAAAGAGAAGGGAGACGGTGGAGGAGAGACGATAGTGAACAAGGATGGTGCCGGCACAGTGATAAGAGAAGGGAAGTGTGAAAAGGAGGAACGAGAAAGATTAAGGGACTATTTAGAATTATTTTGCACGTCTCAAAATTGAAGTGTTATTTTTGAAACTGTAGAGACTAAATAGACACTATACAAAATCCTATGGAGACCAAAAGTGGATTTTATCAATTTTTTTTACTATTATTTATGCTTTTATGGGATTTGTTTAGGTCCACGGCCAAAGTAAACACCCACTTCCGAGCATAGTTCGGTGGATAAATGCATGTAATACCTTCACATAGGTTGATGGTTCGATTACCAATGTTTTTTTTTTTTTTTGAGTTTAATGTGTAGGGATGATGATTTGAACCTACGACTTTTTGGTTTTGGAAATATGTCTTAATCAATTGAGTTATATTTGATTTGGCTGCAACTTTTTACTTCTAAATTATATAATTATTGTCTTTTTAATAGTTTTTTTTAGTTCAACAACATGTATGGGTAGAGATTCAAACTTCTAACCCTTAATTAATAATATATACTTTAATCAGTTGAGTTATGTTTTAGATTGATTATATCTTTTTAAAATTAAACATTAGTTCACATTGACAAATATATGAAGTGAG
>JAOANK020000057.1:1015118-1027252 GCA_026257165.2 Telfairia occidentalis | reverse complement strand
AAAGTGGACATACATATCGATGTGGTGTTGTGTCCAACAAACTCTGATGCTTAAATTAGTATTTAGAGAGGTGATGTTGAGTTATGCCTGAGCTAAAGTGATGTTGGCTCATATGAGGGGCTCCGCTATTTATACCAACCTGCAAGTGGCGAATCAATTGATCACATATTATGTGGTGTTTATCATGTCAGCTTATAGGTTAAGCCTACTTCAATTGGGCAAGCTAAGTCTGATCGCCTCATTACGGTTGCCAATTTTCCACATGTTTGCCAAGTAGGGTGCTATGGAGAGGCATTTTCTTACTCAGTAACAAAGTTGATCTATAAGTTTCAAGTTCATCTAGGTAATTTGAAGTATTGATACCTACCAAATACGAATTTTCTCAACTAATCAAAGAGAGTCAAAGTCGTCGATAAACACAATTGAGAGAGCAATAACAAAGAGAAAAAGATTTGAGAATGAGAAGGATGTGAACCTACTAAAATTTATATAATGGGTTTTTTTTTTTTAATAAACAGAGTAGAAAGGCTAAATAATATCATTAGTGGTTCTCTAATCTAATTTAGATTTTCAAAAATTCGAGAAATACATCGATATCGAACACAACACCCTTTTTCTTCTCTTCCTCATTGGGAAAAAGTTATTAAAAAGCAATTCAAAAACCTTATTCATGTAGTTGCCTTTGATTTTATATTAAATACACTCAACCAAAGATTTGATCAATAAGCTTCAACTCAATTTGATCTCTATTCATAACATTAAGGAACACCTACATTCAATTGTATTGCATGACAAGTTGATGTTGGCATGTTGAAATAATGCCCAAAAGCTTATATTGTAAATATTTAAATATAAATAATAGGTTAAATTATGAAAAATATTTTGAACTTTATTTCAAAAATACACATTTTTTAAAAAAAGTTCAATTATACCTTGCACCTTTCTTATGGCCTAAAAAATACTCTTAAAGAAAATATCCATACAGAAGAATGAAAATTACTGTAACTAATGATGGATTTACTATAAAATGATTTATGTGCCTTATATTAATGAACAAACTATCAACCACTCTACCGTCAACTCATCATCAACCGCATTACTTTCATCCCTCCTTCCAACCAAAATATTCTTACACGATATTTTTTTAAACAATTTGAAAGGGGAAAGAAATAGTTAAAACTTTAAAATGATAAGAGTATTTTTAAAACAAAGCTTCGAAAAGTATTTTGTATAGTTTAACCTAAATAAAATGATTATTTTCTAGCATTTTTATTTTCTTGTGTTCAACAACACGTGAGGATGAAGATTCAAAACTCAATCTTTTGGTCGAGAGTATGTCTTTACCGGTTGAGTTATGCTTAAGATACCCATTGCATTTTATATTTGATACACAATCAAATTACTAAACCAGAAGTTACCAAACGTAATATTAGATTGGATATCTATAGTACATAGAAGAAGCTCAACAGTTGCACCAAATAAGCATCAAAGTTTCGTTATTAATGAAGTTTATAAATACCTATGTATAAAAGCAAGCCTTGAGGAAGACTCCAATTTATAGCCATAACATCAAATGCCAAGTAAAAGGCTTTAGAAGAGAACTAATTTGTCTGCCATTCATCATCAATAGTCATCACCTCTGGAAATCACTTCTTTGCAGGTTGGCCTGAGTAAAATGGTATGCTCAAACTGAGAAACATAGGAGCCCTTGGAATCACATAATGGAGGATAGGCCTGACAAAAAGTGGAAAACAATCAACATCGAGTTCAGCAACATATGGAGGTGGGGAAATTCGAACCCACGTATCTTCCTTAACCAATTGAGCTATGCTCGGTTTGACACATCTTTTGTTACTTAAATTTTCCTATCTACTTCATTTTCGTCGACTTCGCATAAAAAACTACTCTATCCTTGCTCTACTTTTCAACCAATCATTTAACAAGAACTCAAATCTATCTATTATTAGATGATGCCCCTATACTAAAGAATGTAGAAGTACAATAAAAGATAAACAGCTCATGGACCCATATAACTCAAACACTAATTTACATGCTGCAACAATCTACCATCCTGTTTGAGAGTAGGATAAAGATCCTTTTAAAAAAGTGCGTTCAGTCAAGTGCTTGACTACATATCACCTCAAAAACACTTTTAAGAGCATAGAACCAAATGTGGGAGTGATTTGTTATTAAGTACTTTTTACGAAAGAGTTTATAATTAAAGTACTTTTGCTAAAAGAACTCCAGCATCAAAGTCACAAGAAGTTAACATGCTAACATTGACTAAGTCCACACTGACAAGATTACACTTTCCCCTTTATCAAAAGGGAAACAAAATTCATACTGATTCATCTCTTAATATCATATCAAAGATATCAAGCCAATAGGTAGTAGAAGAGCACCTGAACAATGCCGGAATCACACAGATTCTTTAATGCCATAAGATATTTAGTCTCCCCCAGGCGATCCAAATATCGTCTACAGAATGCCAATGTTGAGAAGTTCTTATTAATGGTCGCCAACAGTTGCTTAGCTCTTGGCAACCTCAGTGGAATATGGCCAACGTCAAAATTCTTCATGTAATGACTACACTCAAGATCTTCTCTAACGTACCCTTTCCCTGGATAAAACGCAGACAAAACGCGCTATCAACAAAAGCAACCTGTAATATATAACGATTACTTCCAAGCTGCATAATTTCTTACCAGTTGATCCAAAAGTTTCAATTGCAAAGAATTCACCCTCTTCCATTTTGGTTTGCTCCCCTCCTTTCACAATAGGAACAGATTTACCAGCATGGATCTGGTAACGATCAATGCTATGTCCATTCAAATTTCGAATGCTTTTGACTGAAAGGAAAAAGATCGTCCATGAAAATCGATCTTACAAGGATAGAAAATGCATTTTAAGCAGTTTCAAAGTGGAAAGCAACAAAAATAGGTTTTAGATGATATGTAATAATTAATTACATAATTCCATCAGGAAAAAATTAATATCACTAACAAAATGAAGGGTTCATAAAATCGTCTAGATCATTGCATTCTACTCTTCCACTTCTAAAAAGCTATTTTTCCCCTTCAATAAGGCAAAGGAAATTTTCTGGCTTCTTTTGGACTCTTGGATAGAAAGAAATCAAAGAACTTTTAACGAAGGTAGCTACCTAGTACCTACTATGTTTTTTTAGACTGTTCTTATTGCTCTTTCTTGGTGTAAATTTAACTCTCTTTTTCATTCATATAGCTTCTTTTTTCATTCACACTAATGGGAGTAAGTGTGAGGAACTTGTAAGCTGAGAAAGACATGGTACGGGTTAAAGTATCTCCTAGAACATTGTTTGGTAGTTTTTCCTCAATTATTAAGAATCTAAGCTGTAAGAAAAGTTGAAAATCATACATTTTACACAAAACGGTATGCTTCGGGGAGAGTAACAACATTTTTTGTTTACGGCAATATAATAAACGAGAGATGAATTGAAGACTCAAGTTGTAGCCTAATTCACAAGACAACGAATGAAATTGCTTTGCTAACTTCAGAAATACTCATACCTTGACACACCTTTCCATTAATTTCAACCTCATACGACTCCATAACCTCCTGGATCGCAGCACCAATATCGCAAAGTCGAACATCAATTCCAGACTCCTAAAGAAATGGAAGGTAGTAAATAAGTAGAGGAATGGAGTAACCATAAAATTCATTTGGAATATAAATACAAATAAATAGATAAAAGCCTAGTGATTTTATAATAGAATCTTTAAGAGAACAAACTCATCATTCTAAGCATAAAATAAAAATATTCAATCAGACATTTCCATAGTTGGAATGATATTCTTTGATATTAACTTGATAAATTGGCGTCTGTGCTTTCTCAAGATTTGTTTAACTGGACAGATTTTCAACGTATATGGATCCATCTAATTTTGTAAAATGAACAGAACTTAAAGAAAAGGTATCAAAGTATTAACCACAAACCTAATTCAGAGGGAGTTTGTGCTTTTGTATTTTACTTATGTTTATTTCTCAATAATATGCAGCCAGCACCTTATTTATTTTTATTTGCTTTACGTACGTAGTATCATTTTAAGATCTTCACCTCATCCATAAAACAAAATTTACACACCATTTTCAACATTTAGAATAACTGCAAATAATTAAATTAGATGATAAAATTTTCTTTAGCAAAACTAAAAGAAAGTCATCACAATATCCACAACTATTCAAAAGAAAATATACTTCATCAAGGCTAAGTAATCAAAATATTATAGTTAACAAGCAAAATTACCTTGATTCCAGTGTTAGTTGCTTCACGTGAGGCTTCAAGCAGTGGGTCGAACATAGGATTGAATGCAACTGTAAATGCGCAATCAACTATACATCCTGCACTCACCAATAAACCAGTTTCAATGACTCTCAGCGTATAATATTTTCCCATATGATACGATTCGTAAATTGCAAAGTCACTGAAACACATAAGATATACCATCAATATGTGTTCCGAAATCCAATTTCATTACATCGTCGTACTGAAGCACAGTCTTATCTCCAGTATTAGGGGTCCAATGAGCAGCAACCCTGAAAGAAAAGAAGTCTAAGCTATCAATAAATACTCAAGAAAAACATATATAGATTTGACACCACTTCTTTAATATTACCAGTTCAAGGAACATCCTGTAGGAAATGCTATGCCTGCTTGCAAACCATTCTCGGATATTAGCTTCCTAACTGTGCTTTCCAATGTCTCACACAGGTCAGTCATCAACATCCCTGGCTTCAGTATGCTTCTTATGTATTTTCTTACCTAACACCAATAAGGGAAAACAAAAGTTAGGTAATTCAAAGCATGGAAAATCTTGCTAGTCACAATATGGGTTTCAACAAAAGAAATTTAGTGTTTAGTAAAACGGAAGTCAACAAAAGTACAATTGTTAAAAAATTAAAACCTCAAGCTCGAGGTCGAAGTTATCCCATAAAACAAACCACTTGTTCTATAACTATTGTATTGAAAAATATATGTTTCAATGATGAAGAGTTTAAAAAAGGTAACAATATAATATATCAGTAAACAAACTTGGTGAATCGATAACTAAAGAAAAGGACAGAGATATGACATGTATAATAATGGGGGTTATGGGACAAAAAATAAATCCACTTGGTTTTGACTTGATGCAACCCAAGGGCATCATTTTACTTGGTTTGCACACCCAAAAAAATATTCGGAAGGTTTACATGAAGATAAAAAAATACAAGATTAACAGTCTCATATATCCATAATATATGGCAGGCAACATAAACACAAATATGATCGAGTTACATTACCTGACGATGAACTTCTGCTGCTCGGCGAATAGAATTGTACATTGGTTTTTCAAGGCGCTCCAACTCTCTCTTCTCTTCAGATGTCGTCCTCCACAGGTTGCTGATGTAGCGAATGGTAGAAATATAGTTAGATACTAATCAGTTTGATAAATAATCTTCATAGCTACCATTAAGGCCCCAAACACTATAGGATTTCAATGAATAGCCCTTCCCTTATTTATCATGACAAAATGGAAAAGCTTTGGAATTCTCCATTAGCCTTCTTGTTTTGCAAGTCTCTTTGGAAAACTTCTTTAAAAGGGCTACGCACAGTCAAAAATATGCACCATAAAGCCGTACTTATTGACTCAACCAATATATGATTCTTGTCATCGTTTAACAACAAAATATAAAAAGTAAATTTTATTTGAAGAACAAGTGCATATGCAAAGTTTTTCAATTTTTGGTACCTTACTATATTTTTCCATTCAATTTGAAAGATGACATACAAGTTACATCTTACAAGTGTATCTATACCATGTTCAATATATTATTCTTGATTCTCAATCCAATCCAATCCAAAACAATATATGTTCTGAACAATAATATTTGACAAGAAAATTATAAACATGCAGAATTAAAATCGAGTCTTATACTCACTCATCCTTGTACTGTTGAATTTCACCCTCTGGAAAATCCCCAGATGGGAAAAGATCAGTGATGGGAATAGATGGTGGATCTGTCTGTTGAGGCATCTCTTTCTTTTTCCTATTCATGAAAGAAAAATATCAAACTTGAAGATAACCTTGCAATCCCTGAACACACACACAAGAAAAAAGTATACTAAAAATAAAAGGTTCTCACTTGCTTTTGTTTTTCTTCTTCTTTTTCTTTGTCCCTTCTGCAAAATGAGGGAGAAATATCAGCCCATTACAAGGATCAATGAAATGGAAGTAGAGGTCTCAACTAATATCTAACCACTAATCATAAGATATATATCAAATCTAATCATCATTATACAAGGTACAAAGCTAAAGGCACTTTTCAATACCTGCAATGAAAACGCTTATAAGTAAGATATAGCTTTTTTTTTCCTCATAACCAGACAAATTTTCATTAAGATAAATAAAAGGCCATAAGAGGACCTCCAAAACAAAATAAATACATATGCCAACCAAAAAAATTACAAAAAAAAGGAGTGCAGCTGTTGGTGATTAATAAAAGAGGATGACTACAAAATAGAAATTTAAATTGTATCAACTCCAACTCCAACTCCAACTCCAAACATTCTCCGACAACCCATCAAGACCCAAAAAAGCTCTCTTGCTCCATTCCAACTGAAGATCCCACAACATAGGGAGAGCAGAAAAAACAAACAAACAAACAACTCACTCTGTGTTTAGCCTAAAACAGAATCCATGATAACTTCCATCATCATCGCACAAAAATTATCAAAAGTATGCAAGAAGTAACACCACGGACCTTGGTACTCAGAAGCAGAAGGACAATCTACAAAGGTGATTTAAATCTACCCAAACACACTTGCAAAAGGACACCACCAAGGACGAAAGCAAAGTCTCTGAGTAATGTCTAAGGTTTTAATCTTCCCTACAACAACAAGATGATAAACTCTAAACTGAATCATTAGGAACTACACCAACACACATTCTAAGTTTATTTAAGAAAGCCACATACAACTAAGTTTCGAACTTAAAAACAATACAACTACGTTTATTTTATTTTAATTTCTTCTCAAAAACCCATCAGCATACGCTATCTGAAGATAACCTATCCAAAGGATGTGAAAGCTTTAATCTTTCTGAGGGATTTTTTGTCATAACCATTCGGGGGTATTAACAAAGCTTGTCCCGCTTTTCGGTCTTCATTCGACAATCAGAATCAGAAGAAAAAAAAAACAAAAAAACAAAAAAAAACAGTTCACCTTTCACGTCATCTTCATCCTTTTGCGACGTCGGCGCAAGTTCGACAGCATCTTGTTCATTCCCATTACTGGGTTCTGAAGTCCCATCTTCAGGGACAGGAACTTCAGTGTGATTTTCATCAGCCATAGTTGAAAGACCTCCGCAGCGGGTAATTTCTATCATCCAGAGAGTAATATCTCAACAAAACAGGAAACAAAAATACAGGGGAATGTAAATCAAAAGAAGCATTGAAAAACGTGCTGAAGGAGGAACTTACGGATTTGCTTTCCTGTAGCTGGACGGAGAAGAAGAGGAAAGTTGTAAATAAAAGAACCCTATGACCAAGAGTTCTACCAGTGCGCCGAGAAGACAAGAAAATTGATGGGTTCTTGCAAAAATTGCCCTTTTAGGAGACTCAAACCTGGCCGACCCTTTTCTAGTGAGAGAGAATTGAATGTAAATGACAAATGGGAAATAAACTCGCAGGGTTTACTTTGGTTATTTCGTGTGCGCGGATTGTGAAAGCCTTGTTCTTCATAATAATTTTAGCTAGGTTTAAATCTCATTTTAATACTAAATTTTTAAGTTGGTTTTATTTGATCTTTCAACTTTTAAAATGTTTATTTTAGTCATTGATATATAATTTTATTATTTAATATTTATTTATTCGATATTTATCTTCAACTTATATGACTTAACTGGTATTAACATACTTATTCATATATTTAAAGTTATATCATTAATTTGTTTAAAATAAAATAAAGACAAAGATCAAAATTATTACGTTTTGAAAGTTCATGACAAAAACAAACATTTTGAAAGTTCAATAGCTAAAATAGAACAAATTTGAAATTTCATGAACTAAAATGAACATTTTAAAAGTTTAAGGACCAAAATAGAACATACGTAAAAATTTAGGGACCAAAATAAGATTTATACATTTTAACTAAATATATGTATCTTCTTTCTAGTTGTTTCAATTTTTTAATTTAATAGCTTATGTGTTTAATCATCACGTTAAAATTTAGGTTTAAATCTTATTTTGATCTCTAAACTCTTAAGTTTATTTTATTTTGATCCCTAAACTTTCAAAATATTTATTTTGATCCCTAAAATTTAACTTTGTTCCATTTTTGTCACTGAACTTTCAAAATGATTATCTTAGTTCTTGAACTTATAAAAAAATTATTTTGGTCCTTGCTCTATAATTTTGCCACCTAATATTTATTTATCAAATGCTTATCTTCAACCTTTATAGCTTAAATACATGCTCACATCACTATATTTATACATGTATTTGAAGTTAAGTCATTATTTTTAAAAATAAAATAAAATAAGTAGAGGGATCAAAATGGTTAATTTTTAAAGTTCAAAAGCGAAAATAAATATTTTAAAAGTTTAAAGACCAAAATATAATAAACCTAAAAGTTTATGAACCAAATGAAGCAAATTTCAAAGTTTAGGGACCAAAATAGAATTTAAACCTAATATTTACTAATAATAAACTTATATATCATATCACAAAGTGAATTTGCAGAACTTGATAAATATTTCAATTTTTTTCTCTTAAATGACTTTTTTCTTCTAAATTTTCATTAATTCACTAAACATTATGTCATGTAAATTTATCAACAACCAATTTTAACATTTGCTAATGATAAGAAACTACATTAAAAAATTTTGATTCGTAATGGACTAAAATGAAACTTTTTAAACAATAGAGACAATATTAAGAACTAAAAGATACATTTAGCCTCGAGTTTGGTTAATCTAAGTTAGAGGTTTATTAATTCTTCCATATAATTTTGAGTTATTCTTGAGTTTGTATGATGTAATACAATGTTAGAAAATGTATAATAATTAAGATGATTGAAGTTCTAGATTTTAACTCCATCAGATCTCATTGAAACCTAAAAAATAAAACCACATTTGTGACAAAAATTTCAAAGAGTTGAAATTTTCTTGCCAATTTTAATGGATAAGATCCATTCATGGACAAGAGAAAATAAATGGGCCAAGCCCATTTGAGCTTTGGTATGTAGATTTATAATGAATAGAGAGTCCACATAAAGTGAAGGTAATGTCATGGGATGGTCAACCTTTTTTTTTTTTTTTGACTTCAACATTTGTAGAGATGGGAGATCGAACCATCAACCTCTGCGATGGTAGTACATGTTTTTATCCACTGAACTACGCTCGGTTGGCATGGGATGGTCAACCCTATAAAAAACGAAAAGAGATTAAATTTGTTCATGTGATAAAAGAAAATAATTTTTCGTTTCATGCATCATCTATCAAAGTTCTCTCATTTCTTTGATTCACTTATAAAATTTCATGAATTAATTTAAAAAAAAAAAAATTGTGCTCGTACTAGCTTGTGCATAATTTTGACTAATCTTAAGGTACAATTGTTTGACCTTACTACATTTACATTAAATTAGCTTTCTCACTACAATACTTCTTAAACAATCAACCTGTTGGAATTTTATCAAAAGTTATCCATCTTTTCTTTCATGATTTTCAACCAACCTAAGGAGTAGAAGCAATTTTTGTTCCACAAAAGTAATTACAATTAAATCACTTGCACTAAAAACATTTATTCTAAAATTACTACCAAAACATACCCTGAAAGTGCCCACACACTTTCAGTATTCAAGTTGTAACAAAGAAAAAAAAGACATTTTTTTAAAAATGTTTTTTTTTCTTCTCATGTTTGAAATCTTTCTACCTCTTGCAATATGAAGAAGAGATGAAAATAATTGAACTTAATACCCATGTGATGTTATGGTTAAAGTTATTCAATAATCAAGTTACTGAAATTGGTGACTAATTAAGAGAATAGAGACTTTTATATATATATATATAGTAGAAACGATTTAGTACAAATAGAGTTATATAAATATATATATAAAGTTATTCAACTCCAAACGATTTAGACTACTTTTATTGGATATCGCAACAGCTTCACGTAGATTGACTTTATGATTGTTTTGTTTTTTTCTTGTAATAAAAATAATTTATAAAGACTGTAATTGAAACTTTAGAAAATTATAGATGAAATTGAAAAATGACATCTCAACCTCATATTCTTCTGATAACTATTTAAATGTCTACATTATTTGAAGAACTATTCTAATCCACGCTATTTTTTATATTCATTTTTAAAAACACATTATTTTAAAAATGAATCTTCTGGATTACTTGAAAAAAATATATCAATAATGATCAACGTGCAGTATGATGAGTGTGTTAGTTAGTATTATGATAATTATATAAAAAAGAAAAACTGTCCTTTTCTAGTTTTTTAAGTGATTTCGTCCATGAAATTATTAAATTGTGTGGTCAATAATAAATTAGAAGAAAAATAAATCTATTCTATTCTATATTAAAAGAGAGGATAGAGAAAAATTTTAAACTTACAAATTTTCTCTCCAACTTTTTAGTACATGTCTATTTTGCCATTCAAATTCTTACTATACACAAATTCACCTCCAATGTAATCAAACTATTAGAGTCGTACGTTGAGATGTGTCTCTATAGATAGACATGTCCTTTCACATAAGGTCACCTCTAACAGAGCACAATTATTCAGTTCGAGGTGTCAGTACAAACAGACATATACTTCCACATAAAATCATCTCTAACGCTTGGGTATTTAAAAATTCTTTTTAAAATACATACTTATTTTGTCCTTTAAACTTGTATGAGACATGACTATTAGGGTTAGGATGTCCGTACCAAATATTTCATTTCACATAAAGCCACATTTAATCGTTATAATCTTTTACATTACTCATTATATATTTTTTTCTTATAATATTTTAATTTTAATTGTTATAGAATAATACAATTTTAATAATCAGTATACTATATTTTAAAAATTAATTATTAGCAAAGCTCATAATTATGTTTATTTTTTATCTTTACATCTAAGTGAATAATGTCAACAATAACATTTATTCCAAATCAATCTCATTTTTTGTCAATTAATGAGTGTGTTGCATACCGATCTCAATTATAAAAAGATACTAGCATGTTTTACTTTAGATTATAACTATCCGAAATTAAAACTATATGTTACCACGTGTATTGTACGTGTTTATAGCTAGTATACAAAAATAGCTGATCGGATAGAAATTTCTGCTTGTACGGATCTCAAAGTTGTACTTGATTTTGACTCTTGACAATTTCGGATCCGCTTGTTTTATAAAATGGAGATTATGTCGTTGGATACGGTGTCGTGTCGCACAGAAAAATGGAATAGATATCCCCCCACCCCCAAATAAAAATAAAAAAGAAAATATAAATATTATTTTTTTAGTTCAACAAAATATAAATATTGTTTGAGTCAAGTATGTTATCTCATCTTTTGATGAATTAAAATGTAATAATTATATGGGCTAAAGTACATCATTTATGAAATAAACATTTTTTATTAGTCTAGTTTGTATGATCTATAATGTTTATTTTATAAATTAGTTCTTAAAATTTGATCCTAATGTCTATTTAGTATTTTTTGTCCATTAACTTAAAAAATTTTTAGTTACTTTTATAAATTTCGAATTATGATTTTATGTAGCTAAGTCTGAATGGCTCAACACATTTTGGTTAGGAAAATTAAGATTCATTAAGGTCTTTGTCGAGTTCATATTAAAGTTTTTACAAGAAAGTTTTGCTATATTAGTTCGAAGCAAAATGAAGAAACGTATAACCTCTTTCACATTTGGCAAAAAAAAAAAAAAAAAAGAAAGGGAGGAGAAGTTGAAGGACTACATCAAATGCTTTGGTCGAGTGAAGTTTGATAGTTAACTGCAATGACTAATCAAATGCTTCATTCACAAAAAATAATTCATTAACTATGGAAGAGGTTTTGGACCAAGTGCAAGAAATTCTGTCGAACCGAACATAACTCAATTG
>JAOANK020000057.1:958876-970818 GCA_026257165.2 Telfairia occidentalis | reverse complement strand
GACACGGGACCTCCATAATAAAGTTGTCATGGATAGATTTCAGAACATGGAAACTTATAGAGAACAATTGTAATGAGTAAATTGGTTTATTTATGTGTTTATTAATATTAAAATTTTAACTATATTTTTATGTACGCAGTCCTCTTAATAAAATTACTGCATCTTATTGCGTTTGAAAAACATAAATATTTGTTAATTTTTCTATGTTTCTTGTTCCTTATTTTTTAAAAAACCTTCATGAACTGGTATACACATTTTGGAAACAAAAAAAAAAAAGGTTTTCGGTTTCCAGTTTTTCAAAAAATCTTTAATTTATTTTTTTACTCATAAAATTCATTATATATATATACAACACATTAATTTTGAATACTGTATTTTGAAAATTAATATTTCATATAAAATTTTATTTTTTTACTTTAAAATTGGAAAGAACAAAAAAATAAGCAATAATTACTGAACATATTTCTTTTTTTGTTAATGATATTGTGATAAAAAAAGAAACCAGAAATAAAAAATAAATAAAAACATAACTTCAAATATTTTTCTGATAATAAAATATTAAAAGAGAAAATATTAGCAAATTTCCATCACTTTTAACGAGAAAGCATTAAGGGAAAAAAAAAACTTGGTAAATGGTAGGAGAAAGCATGAAAAAGTTGCCATCATTTTAATTTTTAATGAGAAAACATTATGATTAAAAAAAATCCAAAGTTTGGTGATACTAAAGGGGGAAAATGAAAATCTATAAGATTTTTACTATTTGCAATGCTATGAGATTTTTAACTTTTTTTAGAGCAAATTTATTTGTAGTTCTATTAGAAAATATAAAGTTATTTGCTGTAAGTTTATTTGTCTTTCAAATTTTTTAATCAAAATCTCTTAGTCAAATTATATCAATTACTTCACTATCAAAATTCAGATAAAATTAAACTTTCACCTTAATCAATTAGTCAAGAATTGACAACCTCTCTTAAAAATTGTAGGTTCAAATTTTTACTCTATTTAAAATTTAATATTATAAAAAAAATTATATACTTTTTATTTGTCTAAACAAACTTCAACCATATATATCTAACACAATTCAAATAGTCAAGTGTAAGGATCTTAGGTTCAACTCTCCCAACAAAATATAATATTATACATATGAGTCTTAAATACAAAGATTCTTTTTTTCAATATATATATATATTACCATTATAAATAAAATAATTGAATTTAAACTTAGAATTTATGCATTAAAAATGACATTTAAAGATGTCTAACCAACAATACAGATCAATTTTCTGAACATGGAAAGTAAGCATTTAAAGATGGGTGAATTCCCAATAAGAAAATTTGAATAACACAAATATTATTTAAGCTAAAAAGGGTTTTGAAAGGATCAAATCATGAGAGAGAAAGAGAGATGAGACAGTAATATATATATAATAAAACCCAAATATATATTATCATTTCTTATAAAACAAAACCCAACACGATTTTTTATATCCATATATAAAATTTGCATGCCAGATGAGGTTTGCTGAAAGATTAGAGAAGGAATATCTAGGAGAATGTAATGGAAAATAATATGAAAAATAAATAAATAACTAAATAAAAGAAACTTAGATTTAGAAGCTTTGGAAACGACATGTCGAATTAAATAAAGGAAGCAAACAAAAACGCCTTTGTGGTCTGTAGTAATCTAATTAAGGTCAATTCCTCGTGGCTCCTTTTTCTGTCTGTCTTTTCTTCCTCAATAAATTTGCATTATTATTTTAGTGTTTCTTTTTCATCATCCAATATTTTTATTTTATTTATTATTTTATCCCCTTCTTCTTAATTATTAACTATTAATTTAAGGTTCTACTTTTAGTTCTTTCAATAATACCAAAATTGTTACACACAAGAAAATTAATTAAACTCCCCCAACATTCATCACCCTGATCTCTTTACAGCACTATGTTTTAATGGCTCACTTCTTTTTCTACAGGAATTTAGTTGGATTTTTTTTATATGTCATGAATGTACGTACTTGACTTTTAGGTTTTTGTACTTTTGATCACTTATATTTTAGTATACACTTATAATTTGAATTATTGGTCCCTTGTTTTTGTGAGTTCAATAAATAATAGAGTGGAGATTTGAAAATCTAATATGTAAGATAGATGTATAATAGTATTTAGTTAACGTATGATTTAGTTGGCAATTAGTGGCCTGGTCATAATGCAGCTTTCAAAATGATGAAATAAAAAACTTTTTTTTTAGTTTAACATGTGGTAGTGGGGATTCGAATTCATGATTTTTTGGTCGGGAAGATATGTCTTAACGGCCAATTGAGCTATGTTCGGTTTGGCAAAATCAAAGAACTTCTATATATTAGTGATGGAAGGATCAATATTTGCTATAAATTTTAGGGTTTCACTTCTGCATCACTCTATTATATATCATAATGAATTCTACTCCTGGAGGAGTTTTCATGTAGAATTTGTGTTTTTCCAATATTTAATGCCTTTTATTTGTTGTTTGCATGGCTAATTTTCAATGTATATTAAGCATTTAGTTTTCTTAAATAATCGATAATCAACAGATGGTAAATATAAGTTAGAAAATTTAAAGAACGTGCAAATTTGATGTGGAAAAAATATTACAGGAAATAAAATAGCGGTAGAAAAGAGCTAATTTGTATAACTCAACTAGTTAAAAGTACAATTCTCCGACCAAAAGGTTGTGGGTTTGAATTCATACTCTACATATTGTTGAACTAAAAAAAGAGATGAAACTAAAATATACAGCATATACATGTGGAGAACAAAAAAATTCTAAATCCATCAAGTTGAATGTTTGGCTTCCATATTATCAAGATTAGTACCAACAATATTAACTTTAATTATAACTTTTTTTTTAGTTCCATAACATTGTTGTTAATTAGTTCAATAAGGGCTTGTTTGGCATTACTATGAAAAAAATACTTTGAAATAAAATTAGTTTTTCTATAATCGGTTTTTAAAAAATTAACAATTTAAAATGTGTTTAGTATAGTTTTTTAACTAATTTTAAATAATCAAAAGTATTTTTTTAAAAAAAATCTAAATAAATAAAATGCACTTTAAAAAAATTAGATTAATTTAAATGCTAGTTTTGAAGAAATACAAAAAAAAAAATAGATTATCCAAAAATAACTTTTAAATTAATCCAATTTTTTTAAAGTGTGTTTTATTTATTAAAATTTTTTTTAAAAAAATATTTTTGATTATCTAAAATTAGTTAAGAAACTATACTAAACATATTTTAAATTGTTAATTTAAAAAAAAAAATGTTCATAAAAAAAATTATTTCAAAATTATTTTTTCCCATGATGGGGCCCTAAATGTGGGTTGGAGAATCAATCTTCAAATTTTAGAGAAGATAATGAATGTTTTATCACTTAACTTTTGCTTATATTGACATAAATTGAAAGATATAATTGTTGATTATATTATTGTCTAATTAACTTATCAAGTTTGACCTTTTTCTTTTATGAAATAACGATTGAAATGACAATGTTACTAACATATACATTAAGTTTAAATACAATTATGATTTTATTGTACCTTTATATTATTTAAATGTTTTACTAAAAAAATATAATACAATTATTCATGTATTTAAATTTTAAATGAAAATTTATCATTCCCCTCTACATAAATTTTGATAAGTTATAAATATTTTTGAATTATTTATATTATTTTCTTACAAAAAAATTGCAATTAACACCAACACTTTTTTAAAGACATATAGTATATAAATTAGAAACGAAATTGTTAAATTTATATATACACACATATATATTGTAATAAACCTCCATTTAATGAATGTGAACTGAATTTTAAGAATAATTGTGGTTCATTTATTCATATAGGATTGGAATTATTTTTTGTTCACTTCATATAGTACAAAATAAACAAAGAGTATTTATTTATAATTTTGAATATGAAAATAAATATATCTTTCGTCCTTTTTAGGAAATGGACATAACAAATTTATTTGCAAAGAAAAGTAATAATGTTAGAGAGAGAAAGGAAGAGATGCGAAGAGAGTGGGGGAAAAGTAATCACACGTGAAGCTGTCTTTCTCTCTCTAACATTTTTTATCCCGTCCTCTTCGGGCTTGTGAAAATAAAATATCCAAACTCACCCTTTTTATTTGTTTTTGGTGAAATTAAATTAAATTTCTTATTTTTTTTATCTATTACTTTTTCATTCTATTTTGGTACTTCATCTTTGACTATTATTTCATTTTCATTCGTAATTTTCATGTCCGTTCTATGTTTATCTCTCCATTTTCAAAATGTTTATTTTAGAAGACAATTATATTTTGATTCTTAAGTATCTTTTTTTTTTTTCTTTCTAGAAATTGATGACTGTTTTGAGTATGTTTATTTATGCAATAATGTTAGCATTTATTAAAGCTACTAAGGCGGGTTGAAGTGAGTGTTGAGTACATACTTGGGTTCATATGGATATGTAGGAATCTTTCTATTGTGACCCATTTAAAATTTGACAACTACAAAAAAGGAATACAAATAAGAGAAAAAAATTTCTTTTTTTAAACAAATTAAATAGTTAACATCTTTTGTGGTGGGTAGGGATATCCCTACATATACTAGCACGTAGCTAAGTATTGTTCAATAAATATTAGGTGACAAAATACTTGTTTCCATATCAGCTAGGGGCATTCATGGATTGTGTTGGGTAGGATTTTATGAAATTTTGCACCCAACCCAATTGTTCGAGTTGTAAATTTATATAACTCAAACAACCTTTGTTAAGTTATGAACCCAACCTAAACCAACTCATTAAAATTGGGTTGGTTCGATTCTATCGAATTGTGATCAAAATTACACCTTATAATTGTTATTTAAAATTATTTAATTTTTAAATATGTAATTGATTAAAGGTGTTAGCTAGAATTCGATTGCTTAAAGATATCGAACAACTAACATAATCCATACTATTTTTGTTTGGATTTAAAATGATTTTGAATTAGATAGAAATGATCTTAAAGTAAAGTAAATCTTACGCTATTAATAAATTTATTAAAATTATAATTTTATATCATCTTGGGTTAGGTTGGGTTGAGTAAGTTCAATAATATAGTAGACCCAAAAACTGAACTCAATCAAATTAGAAAAAAAATGAAGTCAATCTAACCCAAATTAATTTTCAACTAAACCCCACCGAATTGGGTTGTTTGGATTTTTTAGGTTGTCAATTATTTTAAACACCGCTAATACTAGCTGTTTGAGTGGCTAAAATTTTTTAGCAATAGAAATAAACGAATAAAAATTTATTATATCAAAAAGTTGGGGAAAATATTCCTATACATTTAGTATATGGGCAAGTATGGTTGGAGACTAAAATAGATATTTTTAAAATTTAGGACCAAAAAAATAAAAAGTGGAGTACAATATAATTTAAACTTTATTGTGTTTTTCATTTCTTTGGTTTTGACTAGAGAGAGAAAGAAGAGAGGAAACCTTTTGTTGTTCTTTCTTTTTTCTTCTTCCCTTCTTCTTCTTCTTCAGTGTCATTTTCTGAGATATGCTCTCGAGAGAAACACCATAATACTCAAAACCCCAAAATCCAAATCCAAATCCACTCTCTCTAATTTCTCTCTCTTTTTTCTTTTTTAATTCCGTTTCTCTCTCTAGCAGTGTCTCTTCAATATTTGGCTTTCTGGGCTCGATTTTTGCAAGTTTTTCTGAGTTTTCCCATCTGGGTTTGATCAGATTACAAGATAAAAGCTCTCTTTCCCTTTCCCCATGAAAGCTTTCTGAAGAAAAATCAAATCTTGAGAGTTTCCCCATTAGAGATCCAAAACTCCCACCTTTAATTTTGCCTTCTTCTTCAATCAATCAATATACCCATCCTCTTCTCTTTTTCCCACACAAATTTCTTTTCACGTTCTTCATCATCAAGTTCTAAGAAAAGACCCTCAAAAAAGGGACAAAAAAGGCTGCTATAAGTTTGCTAAAGCAACAACAAGGAAGAGAGAAAAAAAAAGATGCCCTTAGAAGGGATTTTTATTGAAGCTTCTTCAACCCCACTTCCTGATCTCTCTCTCCAAATCAGTCCTCCAAATGCTTCTTCTTCCTCCTCTTCCTCTTCTTCTTCTTCAAGTTTCGATCTTTTGATCCAAAGAAATTCTCAAATTCATTCTAACCCTCCTCGAGCCCACACCGAGCTCTCTCTAGGCCGAAACAACCACCTACTCGCCGGAGCTCCGCCGCATCCTCCGCCACCAAATCTTCACGGCCACCAACTTCGTGGGGTTTCAGTTTTCGACGTATCCGACGGTGGCTTGCCGCCGATTAAAGGGATTCCGGTGTATCACAACCGTTCATTTCCATTTTTGGCCACTGTAGATCAAAAGGAACATTTTCATCATCATCATCATCAATTTCCATCTCCTTGCTTCTACCCAAATTATTCAAACTCAAGCTCAAACGGGGTTCTTCATTCTGCAGCAGCTCAAATGGGTTATCATAATCGTCATCGAATCGGAGCGAATAACGGCAGCGTAGAAACGATGAAATCATTGAATAGTAATAATTATAATGCTTCAGTAGCAGTAGCAGGTTCTGATGTTTCTTCTCATGGGATGATGATGAGATCCAGATTCTTGCAGAAACTTCCTGCAAAACGAAGCATGAGAGCTCCAAGAATGCGATGGACTAGCTCCTTACATGCTCGCTTTGTTCATGCTGTTGAACATCTCGGCGGCCATGAAAGTAAATAAACCAAACCACCCAAAAAAAAATGCATTACTGTTTACTTCTCTTTTTCAGTTTTGGTCTCTGATGTTTGAGTGTCTTTTTTTCCGATTTTGTTTAAAACGTATCAATTTAGTTTCCTTTTTCTTCATTATACCCTTTTGGCCGGTGGTAAATTTACTCATGATACTTAGCCAATTAGCAAGAAATTTGGAGAAGAAATTAAACTACTGAAAAGAGGAAGAAGAGTCAAAATTTTACACCAATTTCCTCTCTGTAGCCTAATTCTTCTTCTAAATTTTAATCAACTCGCTAAATATTATGAAACGTCACTGGCTACAAAAAGGGTATGATTGAAAAATCTGTTAAAGACGTAAGGAAATAAATTGAAAAATTTTAAACAACAGGGCAATCAAAACAAGCACAAACAAAACGTTAGGAACTATAAGATATATGTATATATTTAGGGAAGATTAAAGTAATATGAATTAACAAAATGTGGGTTTTTATTTTGCAGGAGCAACACCAAAGTCAGTTCTTGAGCTGATGGATGTTAAGGATCTAACACTGGCTCATGTCAAGAGCCATTTGCAGGTAATCAAACTTTTAATCAAAACCCTCCATTCATATAAAATATAATATAATCAAATTCTCTCTCTCTCTCTTTCTCTCTAGGTTTCTATTTGTTTCTCTCTCTTAAAATGGACAGTGACTGAATGAAATGAATAAAAGAGAAGCAGTGAGTGAGTGAGTGAGTGAGTGAGTGAATAAGTGTATGAGCCTTAATGACTGGTTACCAATCAGTCTGTATTTTTTTTTTTTCCCTCAAAACCCCAAATTCATTTCTCTTTCTGCTTCGAAAATTGAGCATGAGAGAGAAACATTAAAAAAAATGAAAAAAAGAAAAAGTTGTCATCATTACAAAATAATATACTTTGGTTTCAAATATAAATAACCCCTCGTGACTAATGAAGAAAACATTGACAGTCCCAGAGAGCCCACAACTCACGGAAGAAGAGAGAGAGACAGAGAGAAAAAAAAAAGGATCTGAATGAAAAATATATATTATGCTATGTTTTTTAAATAGAGGGTTATTAATATTATTATAATTTTGGTATTTAGTATTTTGAAATTTTGAGATGGATATAAACGAAATGGCTTCCCGATGACTTTTTTTGGCAGATGTATCGAACTGTTAAGACCACTGACAAGCCTGCAGCTTCCTCAGGTAATTCGTATTGCTTGGCTTAATTTCATTTTTTTTTAGTTTGACATGTAGAGGTAGAGATTCGAACGTTAGTCGGAGAGAGATACTTTAACCAATTTAATTATTTTCAAGTTAAGAACGGATAGGTTTGGCTTCTTAAGCACAACTTAAAAAAGAGTTGTCAAACTCGGGTTTCAATCAATCAACTTGAATAATTTTAATCGGGCATATGGTATTTAGCTTCCAATATGTGTACATGCACTCTTAGACACAGTTTTATTTGATGTCTTATTTAAATTCAATTTTTTTAATCAAATAAATTCGGTTTATTTTTATTTGGTGGGTTTATTTTTAAAAAGACGATTTGAAAATTTTGAAATTAGCTTTTACATATTTTCGAATTCTAAATATGTACTCAAACACGTTTTAAAAACAATGGAAAACATAGAATACAACTCTTTTTATTTTTCAATAAATTTTTATTGTTGGATCGACTGTCTTAGATTTTTTAAACCCTATAATTAAACTATGTAAGAGTGGGAATTTGAATCAACTACTTTTTGATCGGGGAGAGAAGTCTCTAACCAATTGTCTCATGCTCGGTCTAGCTATTAAACCTAGACTAAAGAGGTTGAACTTGCACTCCAAAGGTCCTTTTAAAAAGTAACAGTTAAAAAGAAAAATGGAAGAGGCAAAAAAAAAAAAAACTGAGCCGTACGTTTGATTTGTTGTTGAGATGATGAAGGGCAATCGGACGGTTCCGGGGAGGATGATGTATCTCCAACGATGGGAGCGGGAAGAGGGGAGCACGGGCAGCCCGGGCAGTTTTCCGATCAAAGAGGACCGCCGGACCGGTCCGGGCAGCCGCCGCCGGATTTGGAATTTGGTTCCTCCACTCTTTGGTCTAATTCTTCAAGGTTACTTCCACTTTTCCATTTCTCTGATCTCTATTTTCTCATAAAAGTTGGTGCTTTCGATTTTACTTTTGAATATATATATATTTCAAATAAAATACAATTAATTTTCAGGGTTTCAAGGGATGTGAACAGCTTTTTTACAGCCTTCATATATCTCTTTAAAGTTTTGTTTTTGGAGAAGATATGATTTATGGGCCTTTTTTTTTTCTTTGTGTTCCTCTTTAACTTTAATTTCTTTTGTTATTTGAAGAAAAACTTTAGAATGATGTTTGAGAAATATGTTTTTTTTTCTCTGTTTGATTGAGAATTTTTGTTAATGGAATAATGTTGTGAGAAAATGATTTAGAATGTGTTAAAGAGAATTAGGATATTGAGGGTAATAATCACTTTGGGAATATGAAATTGAAGGTTAATTTGGATGTTATTTAATTTAAGTTCTGTTTTAGTTAGGGTTTGTTTGTGTAGTGTAAGAAATAATTGTGATTGTGATTTTTTTTTCTTTTTTTCTTTTTTTGAGTTCAACATGTGGAGGTGGAGAATTTGAATGTACGACCTTTTGGTCAGAAATATATGTCTTGATGACGATTGTGATTGTGAATATGAAGAATATATGGAGAGTAAAGTAATGTCCTCTCATAAAGCCAAATTCATATAAGCTTGGAGTGTTGGTGCTTAGGGTAAACTTAACATTTTATTTTTAAACAAATGAGATATTCCAATAAAAAAAATAGTTATAAGATCAACTGGCTTCCAATTTCAAAGAAAATAATATATAGAGAAATACTTGAGTTAATTATCTATAAATATATATTCTTGTAAATATAGCCTTTTTTTTTAAGAAAAAAGTTATCGATTATTAATTGAGTTTGATAATCATATTTGATATATTTTTTTGTCCAATAATCTTTTATTTACTTGATCCATGGGCTAGAATCGTATTGTTCACTAATTAATTTGGATATTAATTAATATTATGATGAATGTGAGTTTTACTTTTGGTTATATTTGTAAATTATTTTTTAGTTACTATTTTAGTAATATTTTATCTTAATCATGTTAGATATGTGTATTACTCGTAAAAAAATCTATAATCTCGAACTATACTTGAGTTGATTTTATTTTGTTACTATAGTGATAATTATATTATGACCATATGTTAATTAGGCCATAACTCTAATGTTTTTGAATCTCCATTTTGCAGAGATGTGTGGCCACAAAGAAACTCTAATGAAATGGATGTTATTAGACCAACTTCATCTACCCAAATGCAACAAAAATCCATGCACTATATTGAGGTACCATATAAATTTGTGTTCTTTTTTTTTTTTTAAGTTAAAAAAGTTTGTGTGTTCATTGATAGCATCAGTTCACATACATTAATTTGATATTACTTATAAATATCATACTTTATATGAGCTTAAAAACTTCTTTTAAGTTTGTTTAGGCAATGATAAAAAATACTTCTTACCCAAAACCATCCTATTTAAAAGTGATTTTGATGTGAGCAAAACCCTTACTTGAAGTTTGCCAAGAAGATTTATGTGTCTTTGAAAAAGTTAAAAGCACTTGTGCTTGGCACAAGTAGTTATTAGAGTGAAACACTTAAAAAAAAAAACTTTCAAGGGTGTGGAATCAAGTATCAAAATGATTTGTTATATTAACTTTTACAATCAAATTAAATACTTTTGCTAAAACCACTTATTTTAAAAAGGAAAATAGTTAGTTACACACAGACAAATCGGTATCTCTTACTTACCATCATTATATTTTTGACAACTAAGAGAGAGGAATGCAGAAAAGAAAAAAATAGTATTTTCTTAAAAAATAAATAAATAAATGTTGTCAAAATTTAAATGGTAGTGTACGGGTAGAAAAAAATCTACTTACTGATATGTAACCAATATGTTTAGTACAAGATTAAATTGGAGGTTCTTCTAGTACATGTTTAAACTCTTACCATGTTGTTCTCTCATCCAAATAAAATTGATGACATTTGTTGAGTTTTGTGCAAATTTTTAAGTTTAAACGTGAGAGGACGAAGTATTATTTTTATATTAAAAAAGATTAAATATATTCTATCTTACCCGCTTAAGTTTTTGATGGAGTGGTGGTTTAAATATAATACGAGATATCCTATATTTAAGCTCTTGTAGTGACTTTTTTTTTTCTCCAATCAATATACTTTTTTTTAGTACAAAGAATTAAACAAAATAGAACTGCGAAATAGTAGGCATAGCTACACGGAGTGCATTAGATACCCAATGTGGATAATTTTCTACCCAAATCCTTGCAAACTGGTTTCTTTCTTGCATAGATAGCCTATTGATTGGTCATTTCATTATACTTGCGACCTGTTATAATGTTATGTCAACAAATTCCCCTTGTCTTCGCCTTCTGATCTCCAATCGATATTCATAAATTCACTTCCTAAGTTTTATATGCAAATATTTGACTTATGGAAGTGGAGGCAAATATTAAGAATACATTAAGAAGATTAAATATATCATAACTTTAGGATTTAAACGTACTTATTGATAATTTTTGTACAAATATTGAATAGTCCTATCCCAAAAAATTGAAGAGTGTAGTGATGATTTAAAAAAGGGTTTAATTGAAAGAGAATTTGAACAGAGAGTATATGACAGGAATGTGATTCAGGTGCAATGAAGAGATACACTACTCCAGAATGCAAGAAACCAAGCTTGGAGTTCAGGTTAGGCAGAGAAGAGTGGGATCTGAAACAAGACTAATTAAATTTGGTCTCTCTCTTCATCTCTCAAAAAAGCTCTCTCTTTTTTTTTTTGTTGGGTGTTTTTTGAATCTCTGTAGTCTGAGTTGCTAATCTTGGTGAGTGGGGTTTTATTGCTAATGCTATATAGATAATAGAGATACACAAATGAAGAGATTTTAATTTAGTTTGGGGGAAAAAGAAGAAGAAGAAGAATATATAGTGATTAATTTAGTTTAATGTGTTTTGGTTATCCTTTAATTGCAGCCTTGTAAAACTCTCTCTCTCTCTCTCTCTCTCTCTCTCTCTCTCTCTCTCTCTCTTCTGTGTGTGTGTGAGGTTTTATAGAAGTGTCTT
>JAOANK020000057.1:902580-932797 GCA_026257165.2 Telfairia occidentalis | reverse complement strand
TGTCCTATAACTTAACGTACTAGTAAGTAGTAATAATCTAGTTAAAGGGATTAATATAATTCTAAAATTGTCAACCAATCGCGCAAACATTTTCTAAGTTTATTTTCCAACCATTTTCTTCAATCAGTATGATTAGATCATATTTAATGTCCTAAGAGAGTCACACAAATTTCCATCCTCGCATTCAATCTGAAAGGAAGAAAAATAAAAATTACTTTCTTTCCCAAACAACACAAGTTTTCCTTAGAGACAAATAACTAGATTGTTTAAATTTAGTATTAGTATCAAGCTCATAGCATAGACTCAATATTTAGTAAAGATTACTTGGAGCGGAAAAATTAAATGCAAATATATATAGGCTAAATTATAAGGTTTAATCCTTAATCTTTCAGATTTTTATCTAATTCATCCCTACGCTTTAAAAAGTGTTTAATACGTCTTTGAATTTTCAATTTTATGTCTCACAAGTCCCTAAATTTTAGACCTATTTAATAAGTTCCTAAACTTTAAATTTTCTCTCTATTAATAAGTTGATAAACTTTTTTTAAAAAATGTCCACAATCTATTAGATGCAAAATTTAAAATTCAAAGTTGACACGAAATATACCTAACACTTTTTAAAGTTTTAGAGATCTACCAGACACAAACAAATTTAACCATACATGAATATCTATACATACTGCATACACGTGTAGAGAAATACCGCAAGATAAAGTTGTCTACTGTGCTGCGTCAACTCGTCAACAACTGATATCCCACGAGAAAATAACTCATGACGGAATTGACTATTGAATGCCTCTGCCATCAGATTCTTTATGGATTACAAATCAGCTCCAATGAATATAATCCCGATAATCAAGAGCACGGAGAGTTGCATATGTTTCGGTATACGTCATCCACCCACGCTGCTCAAAATCATAAACTTGCACGGCGCAGTCCTTATCTTTATTCTTGGTCCAAGGACCTTCAAATGATTCCGTGTCAAAGATTTGCTAGTACCATTCGGCCAAATCGAAGCATATCACGTATCTATCATCATATTCACATGCAATAATCCAGTAAATCTTAGTATCAGAGACAGCGAGCAAACTTGCAACTGAGAAGTTGCGACATAGTGCGTGAAATTCGAGGAAATCTATTACCAGCCAGAGCTTAAAGATTTCAGTAACATACCAGGTAAATCGAATCGAACCATTCATTAAAGCAGCCGCTGGTTTCAGGGAACGTTTGTCGGAGTCGGAGCAAAGGGCCTTCCTGCGAACCATATTAGGGGAGTTTAAAAAACAAAAAAGAACCCGATTTCTTCTATGGACTCCTAAAAAGCTAAAACAAGCTTGAGACTTGAGAGGGGGAAGGGGAGAATGGAGTCTCTGAAATAACAGAGGGCGGGAGACTGCAAGAGAGAGATAGTTTAGTTCTAAACCTTTTTAAGGGTATTTTGGTCCAAATCTTCATAGATACTTGCCTTAAATTTCATTCTAATCCCACGTTCTTTTGATTATAAATTTTTTAAATATATTTTTTTAGTACAATATTTATTTTAATTTTTAAACTAATAAATATTTATCTTTACATTTTTAAGACATATATCTTCGTTAAAAGATGTTGAAATGGTCGAGATATATGTATAGTTATGTTCAGGTTGACATGATTTTACCATTAGTGCTTAACAAATTTACGTTGGGACGTTTTTTATATGACTCTAAATCTATGAATCTATGTTTTTTTTAGTCCGATAACGTGTAGGGTGAAATTTGAATCTCTAACTTTTTTATCAAAAACATATGTTTTAACCAATTGAACTACGTTCAATTTTACCATAAATGGGCTAAAGTTAATATTAAATTGGGTAAAAAATTAATGACAATAACTAAAATAATTGGGTAAAAATACATTTTAAAAAAGAAAATCGAAATAGACATTTAGAAAAATAAATCTTAACTTTAATAAAATTTTAACCTAAAGTAAAGGTAAATTATATATATGGAGGGGAGGCGGGCATTTTGGAGAAAATAAAGAAATAGTAATAAGGAAACAAAATCAAAGCAAAAGGCCAAAAGCGGTGTTTGACGAGCAGAACGGAGTGAGAGAGGGAGAGAAGAAGAAGAAGAGAGGGAGTGGGGAGATGGAATTGGAAGCACTGAAGTACGTATGGGAAGGTGCAATTCCATTGCAGATTCATCTCCATGAATCTGAAGTCACCACTGTCCCTCCTCCTCCACCTGCCATGGTAATTCTCTACTCCTCCTTCCCTGGAGTTTTCCTTTTCTAGCTGTCTAATTCCAGGCACTCAATTTGATCATGGATGGTTATCATGGTCTCACTCTGTTTGTTTATTCGTCTTTCATCCTCTTAAAAAATTTAACTTTGTTTGCAAGTAGAGCTATTGTATTTGCGTCTTGTCGTGTTTTCAATTTGAAGTTTAGAAAAAGGAGATGACTTTTTGTGACTACTACCCCCAGAGTAGACCTTTGATTGCATTTCTTCACGTGTGGGGTTTTTCATTTTGATCTACTTCAGGTCTTAGCTCCTCGGATCGGCTACCTGCCTCTGTTAGCTTCTCAGATTAAACCTTACTTCAGTAGTACGCTTCCTCCTGGAGTCGACACCATTTGGTTTGAGTACAAAGGTTTGCCCCTTAAATGGTATGCTATTCTTCTCTCTCTTAAATTTCATCTGTGTTAATAGTTTCCTGGAATTTTGTAGATTTGTTAGAATTCTTTAATCTGTCAGTCATAGCTAGAGGTTGATCCTCGTACCACTCTCTGTTTTTCATAACCTCTCACTATACACACTTGCCTTCTCCGTCATTCCCTCTCTTTAGGAGACTGGTGGTCTTACCTATCTATTCTTGCTACATTTTTTGCTTTTGATCCAACTGTTTATTTCTCTCACGGCACATGTCTCGGAATGTACATCGTACACCATCTACCTTAGTTCTGGAGAAGAAACCTGAAAATTGAAACATGTTAAAGTAAAATTATTATTATGTACTTTCATTAATATAGAAAAGTATAAAAATGAAGAAAATGAGGTAAGATATCCTCCTTAACAAGTCATGAAGAATACAGACCCTTGTGATTTTTATTTTTTTAAAAAAAAGAAATTATTGAAGCGAAACAATTTTCATAAATAAAGTAAATAAACAAAAGAGGGGAAGGAAAACTTTCATCAAGGCTGATGGGAGTTACAAAGAGGCCCTCTAGTTAGTGCGTATATCTGTTAAAGAATAATTACAAAATGTTTTGTTAAGTTTACACCATGAAGTCGCTTTGTTGTACACTATTAGATGAGTCAGCATTTTGGCTTTCCAAATATCCTTCCAAGCTCCTTCGGAGTGCTTTATGGTAAAGTCATTCGACCACTAATCCCTATGAGAATTGCATAGCTCAGTTCCAATAGACAATCTTGAATTGGCGTAATATAGGGGAAGAGTTATTACAAAGACCTCTAGAAAGAATACTCCAATTGGAGGAACCATAATAAGTAAGATCCCAAGATTTTCAGAAAGCATCTTTCCTCTCCTTGAAAAGTTATTTATTTATCTCTAGTCAAATCTATTTATGTTGCCAAAAAGGTATTAATTCTCAGTATCTTTTGGCTGTTTTAGTTATTATTTAATGTTATTTGTGAAAAAGATAAGTTATAAAATGATTTTTTAGATATTTGTTTAAAATTGTCTATAACTGTGTAGAACTATATCTGGAAGGACAAAAGTATTTCAGATAGTGATAGATAATAATAAATTGCGGTTGCCTAATTTGATTTTTTTGCTAATTTCTTTGACTTAGTTGTCAGTTTAGTTTGATAACAATATTTCCAGTCATTTTGTACTCTATGATTTCAACTTTTAGAAGATTGTAGTTTTTGTAATTTATTAAGAATGAACAGCCATGGAAAAGATTGTGTATCTTACAATAAAATCTGTGCACTGTATGCTTCTCTCAGGAATATACCGACAGGTGTACTCTTTGATCTTCTATGTGCAGAACCAGAAAGACCATGGAATTTGACGGTACAAGTTCTATCTCTTCATCTATATAGGTCAAGTTGTTAAATTTTTTTATTGTATCAGACTCTCATTTTCCTTCAAATTTGGAGGCAAGAAAAATTTACATTGAAAAAGTTCCAAACTTGTCTAGGTTGCATATGAGAATTAATATATGTCTGGGTCTTGATTGCATATCATGTGACTGCAACTGTATCCCAAAGTATGAGAATCCTAGGTGTGTTAATGATGAATTTTGGATTGAAGAGCGTGACTGCTGGTTGAACTTTGTAGAAAGGGAATTTCAACTACTCCGAAGTTTCTGTTTATATCTTTTCTTTCAGGATTGTAACTCAATCTAAAGTTAAAAATTTCAGTAAAGATTGATGGAATAGAACATACCTTTGAATCCAGTCATTAGAGTATGAATGTAAGAGAAGAGAAAAGCATAAGGTGGTTTTTGGTCAAGATCCAAAATAAGTACGTCAATATGTCCACCCTGCAACTAGACTATTGTTGCAGTGTCTTTAACCTTCCAGAAAATGGTTAATTGAACAATTCCCATTATTAATCGTGTGGGTAAGAACTTAGCTCTCTTAGCAAATGGTTGTGGCACTTTTCTTTAGAGCCTGATACTTCATGCCACAAGATTACTCTGAGCAAGTGTGATTATTAGTCTGTTGGAAGGCACATTCAGGAGTCTAAACCTATTTCTCATTATTTTTCTTGTTTAAAACAACTTTGTCAAGCTCTTTGTGGGGAGCGAGTCTTGCATTTCTTTTTTTGGAAAGACCATTGCATTGGTATTGATTTGATTCTCCTCGTAATTTGTTTGCCTAACTTGTGGCTCGTCGTTTTGTGATAAAAACGTTTTTTTGGGCTTGTTAGAGTTTGTGCTATTCTGTAGGACTTTGGCTTGAGAGAAACAATAAGATTTTTTTTGGGAGTTTGAGAGAACATGAGAGGAGGTTTAGTCTCTTGTGAGGTTTCACGTTTTTCTTTGAATATTGATACTTAAGGACTTTTGTAATTATCTGTTAGGTCTTATTTTGTTAGATTGGAGCCTCTTTTTGTTTTAATTTAGCTCCTTTTGCAGGGCTGTCCTTTTGTTTGCCCTTTATATTAATGCTTTCATTAAAAAAAAATGGTTGCTTACCCTCTTAATCTTTCCCTTAAAAAGATGTGTTCATTAATCCAATTCTTCCCTTTTCCACAACCTCCAACTTGGAAAACCTTCGTGTGATTCAAAATCTCTATTATTCTCTCCTTTACAAAGGGTAGGTCTTTCCTGAATAACTCTATTGTGGACCCTTGAGATTTCAGCATTCTTTTGTGTAAGTCTATGCTTGCTCGTTTCACGACTCATTTCATCCTTTCTAATTCTTCTTTCCTCATTATTCTTGTAATATTTTGCTTGCTCATTTGATGGCGCATCGCAAGAGGTAGTTGTTGCTTGAAGAATTTGTGGGTGAGGGGTGTAGCTATGAGTTCTTTTAGCAACCAATCATAGCAAGTTCTAGTGTATGGAGAAGGAGGAGTAGTTGTTTTTAACTATCTTAGTCATTCTAGCTTTGCTATGGTGCTACCCCTGTGCCTATTATCTACTTGAGTGGAATTTTTTTTTCAATGCTGACAAATTGATTTTGGTAGATCCACATCACCAAAAGGAAGAAAGGGAAAGATAGAAGTGGGCAATGATGTTGAAGAAGTTGGAAGGGGAGACATGCATGCACAAGTTGGGATGGGGATGAAGGCTTGAGAAAGGAGAAAGGGGAAAGGGTAGAGAGGAATGGGAGACATAGGAATGACAACGTTTGTAGTTAGTAATCCCCAATGCATTTGAAACAAATAAAAAGAATTAAGTTACATATTAACTTTTACATGCTCAAATACAAGAAGCAAAATACACGCTCAAATACATATTAACTTTTACGCTCTCATTCGTTAAGACTTTTGAAGCAACATTTGGTTTGAATGTTAATTATGCAAAATCAGACATCATAGGACTGAGCCTTGACAACACCTCTTTTGAAGCAACAATTCACTCTACTGGTTGCAACATTGGAACTTGGCCACCCACTTATTTAGGCCTTCCCCTGGTAGAA
This sequence comes from Telfairia occidentalis, assembly GCA_026257165.2. NCBI lineage: Eukaryota > Viridiplantae > Streptophyta > Magnoliopsida > Cucurbitales > Cucurbitaceae > Telfairia > Telfairia occidentalis. The sequence continues at coordinate 926,704 of JAOANK020000057.1, read as the reverse complement.
AGCCTACAAACTACTCTTTTTGGGAGCCCATCATTGAAAAACTAATGAGCAAACTTGGCAACTGGAAGCCTGCCTTCCTTTAGGGGCCACCTCACTATCATAAAACCTTCCCTATGAAGCCTCCCCACTTACTACATGTCTCTCTTTAAAATGTCAACCAAAGTTATCAATGAAATAGAAAAGATCCTTAGGGATTTCTTATGGGAAGGACCAAACTTGGCTGGAGGTTCTCATCTTATTCAATGGAAAAAGGTTCAAGCCCCCCTTTCAAATGGTAGCCTCGGGATCAAGAATATAAAACTCTGTAACTTGCTCTCCTTGCAAAATGGATTTTGAGATATATGGAGAACATTGAAGCCCTATGTTCCTAGACATCCAAGCAAAATGTGGCTTCTCCTTCCTTTTTCGGCCAAAGATTGCCCTTCACACCTCCACTCGAGCTCCTTGGCATTACATCATCAAACAAAGAGACAAGGTAATCAAGCTTGCTTGCTGCAAAATTGGGGATGGTGCATCCACACTTTTTTGGGCTAACCCATGGCTCACCGACAAAGCCCTCAGTGTACACTTACCAAAGCTCTTTTGCTTATCAAACAAAGCCTCTGCCTTTGTCCAGTTGCTCCCTCTACATGGGATATTGGTCTTTGACGTTACCTCAAGGGCGATGAGATTAATGAACGGGCTTCTCTCATGAATCTCCTTGATGCTGTCTGGCTTAACAATCTTAGTGACAAGTGGTTTTTTGGCCTCTTGATCCAGCTAATAGCTTCACAGTGAAGTCCTTATATAGATCATCAGGTGAAGTTGATCTTTTGTGCTATCTCCTTCAATTGCCACACGGTGCTCCCACTAGAATTAGAGATTTCATCACCATGATGCTTTTGGGTCATCCTTTTAAAAGGAGGAAAAAGGCTAATTTGGCTGAACTGGGTTAGGGCTTTTTTTGGAAGCTTTAACTTTAAGAGGGACCATTGCATCTTCAATGATACAAAGGAAACTTATGAATCCTTTAGATCCTCTATTCTTTTCAATGCCCTCTATCTATTGGTGTAAAAACAAGCAACTTTTTTCTGATTACAATCTCTTTATACTTTTGGCCAAATGGCTGATTTTTTTGTAACTCCATTTTTAGGCTATGGGATATCTTTCCCCCTCTTTTGTGATCTTTCATTATATCAATAAAACTTTGTTTCTTCTCAAAAAAAAAAAAAATACAGGTACTTCCTAATCCTAAAATTCACGTTCCTATTCCCTAATGCAAATGCCCTTTTTAAGGGTTTTGACCTGGGAGTGCAAATGTAATATCGATTTTCTAAAACGAATTTGGTTATTGGGTATATTTCCTTTAAATGTAATATCCACATAAAATAAAATATTGCCTTTACTTTATCATGTTTTGTGTGTCAAATGTGAATTGAAATCTTGATGCTTTTTTTTTCAGGTACATTTTAGAGGTTACCCAAGACAGTTGTTGGTTCCTTGTGAAGGTGAAGATAGCATAAAGTGGAGCTTTATTAACTCATTAAAAGAGGTCAGTTAATAATATTTTCTTTAAATCTTGTTAAAATATATGGAAGATAAAACCAAGATCCAGTTTAGCAAAGACAGTTTACTGCATCTTGTCTACCAATTCCACTTTTGCTTTTCTTTTTCCCCTCCCAATGCTTTTAGTTCAATGGACACCTAGGAACATATGAACAATGAGGAGACCTTTAAAAGTATTGGGGAATAACCTTAAGCTTTGACGAAAATAGGTGGTCCATTTTGCTGATGCACCTTTACTATTTTCTTTAGAGGGTTATTGCTTTCCACCTTTAAGGGCAAAGGAACTATTGTTGCTGAAGATCCTTCTCCAATTAACGTAGAAGAAGGATTTTTAACCTACACATCTTTTTTAAGCTCGAGCAATAAAGAGTGTATCAACTTTGAAGACGAAGATGAGAATATCCCTTGCTTATTGGGAATGGATTAGGACACAAACATTATAAGGGTGGTTTGGAAATGATAATTGTGCCTTTATTGTGGTTACTAACAACCACAACATGACCATGTTTGATTTGGAACCTAAGTGCAATGGAAGTGAGAACCCAAACTACTTAAGGTGGACCCCAAATAACATTAACACAGACCTCTTAACAAGATGATAATGGATAACGACTGAAAGCAAGAGTGTAAAACAATACACAGGTTCAATAACCTATCAATCTTGCTTGTACCTGAGGACATACACAAATTCTTAACACGTGAAAATTGCATAGCATATGTTGGTGTATTCGGCAATGCGAAGGGAAAATAGCATGACAGCTAGAGTTTCTATTTCATTCAATTATTAAGTTTAGAGTCTTAAAAGTCTATTTCTACAAGAGAGTCAAAGTCTCAAGATGAATAGACAAACTAAACCTTGAAGAAATGGATGGCTAAGGGAACAATCTCTCAATTTGGAAATTACGTCCTATCTAAAATATTCTTAAGAATAATTTAAAGGAAATTACATAAGTAAAAAAATCCTAAAATTATTAAAAACACTATCCAAGAGGTTTATATGGATATATATTATGATTGAGAAATTCAGCATAATTTTGTTATAAGGCACCAAAAGGAGGTAGAAAATAATATAGAATCTCAAATAAAAGCAACATTCATCTCCTTTGCCCCAAAGATTTTCCATTCCCCTCCAACCAAATTTGTCAAAGCAGGGTACTATTAGACTCTCTTTTGCCTTTGAATTGCTGACTATAGAAGACTTGCACTACAAACATCCTAGTAGTGTTTGCATGGAAGAAATGAAAACCAATTAGGTTTAAGAGATTTTCTCAAAGTTTGGTACTGAAAGAGTAGAAAAGGAAAAGGTGATTCGCTAATTTACCAATGTTTGTACAAAGACAGGAGTTTAGGTTTCTTTTTTGGATTTTATCATCAGTGCTTGCGTTGCCAAGGCAAAGGGTCCACAAAAATAACTTCCATTTCTTAAGGATGCAAGTGATTACATAATGAAGGGTGATGCCGGTTCTCCTTTGGTAAGATAGTTGAAAAAGGATTTGACCAGGATTACATAGCCTAATTCACAGAGCCTAATGTTCTTGCTACCAAAATTTTCTCTCTAAACCACCCTCTTCAAAAGGTTTTGATACTGCATTCCAACTCACTAAACACACCTCCCTCATCAACCCCTCCCCATAAATAATCTCTAAAGTCTTTTTCTAACTTACTCGTAAGTGACCTAGGAGCCTTGAAAAGTGATAGAAAACACAAAGCGATTCCACTAAACATTGATGGGATTTAAGTAAGACTTTTTCCTTTAGAAGAAAGAGTTTTTCCCGAGGATAACTTTCATTTGAATCTTAAAAGGAGCTTTAGGGTTGCGACCCAAAGGCAACCTTACAACCAAAAAGACTAGCACGCCTCCTAAGTTCACTAGTTTCTCATGATCTTGGATAAAGAGCATTTTTCCTGTTGACTTTGAGGTGTAACATTAACTTGAAAACACCGGGTGTAAATTAAGTTCTGGAAAAACTCTTCCTGGATTTGTGAATGAGTAAGACTTCCTTTGGAGGAAAATTATTGCTAGCATTTATGGGTTGGATCGTGGTGGTTGGCACTAAAAGAGGATTCCAGACTCCCCCTTAGCATATCTTATTAAAAAAGGAAAGATAATACAGAAAAACAGCTAGGAGATAAGGCATCTCCTCCCGAAATCTAAACCCTAAAACCTTAAACCTAAAGACTATCAAATCTCTACTAGTCTCTTTGAAGATTCTGTTGTTATTAATTGTTATCATTATTATTAATATGATCATTATCTTGACACCATTTTTAAAGGCATCTCTCTTTTTAGCTATGCAATGGTGTAAAAGAAAGCACCCTTTTAGCACTTATAGTTTCATCTCTTATATCTAATTGGATAGATTTTTTGTAAATCCTTGGATATTCCCTTTTGTAACATTTCATCATATTAATGAAATTGTTTCTTATCCAGGAAGAAAAATGATCGTTATCTTGTTTAATTTTAATTTGAAACTCTTGGTAATTTAATGACATTTGGTGAAAAAGAATGGTTTTCTAAAAGTTGACCAAGGGAAGTTCATTATAACCAGGCAGATTACATTGTCAATGGGAACACCAAGAATGTCATGAGCATGTCTCAACCTGATCTGGTGGAGTTATGGCGTTCTGTGTTGAATGGTATGCCAGCAATTGCAGAACTACCGCTCTTTAGAAATTAATTCAGTAGTTTCTAAATGTGAAATAATGATGACTTGATGACCTTTTAGTTTGCTTTTTCTGTACTTTGTTTGGCTTGCCATTGACCATAGTTTTTTTCTAGCAGGCGATTTGGAAGCCTACCTACATGTATCATCTAAACTTAAATTTGGAGGAACTGGCCACGAGCGTGTGTTGAAATCTATATCAACTGGATCATTACCTGGCCAAAATACTGGTGAGATGGATATAGCAGGACAACTGATGACAGGTATGACCACTTTTAGGCATTTCAGTTTAAAGTACAATTTATTGAGCCAAAGTTTGATGACAAGTATTGTTTTTACTGAATTTTTCCACCAATGTTTTGGGCCGGCAGTGTGTAGAATGACCTCTTGGAATAAAGTTCATAAAAGAGGATTCTACTCTTCAGTTTCTTTTCCCCTCCCTCCCACTTTTGGTCTGCTTATTATAATTATGAATTTTCTACTCGTTACCTTTACTTTCTGCTTCATGCCTTTTTGGGTGTCATTAAGGTATAGCAAGACTTTAGTGTACTTGTAGTTAATACTATCATGTTTGTGGATACTACATAGGATAAGGGCTCCAAATTGTGCATTAGAATTTACCATTTGGGGAATGGGGATAAATGGAGGGATTTTGAGAGGTTTGTCTGCTTTTACCTTTTTGTTTTACTTTGAAGGTATGAAACGTTGGAAATTAGAGGAACTTTGAGAGTAAAGGAGAGGCGTTTGAAAGGTTTGGGACTATATTACCTTTTGGTTTTCCTTTGGGCTCCTACTAATTGATTCTTTCATAATATCCTCTGTATCTAATTTTGCATGTTGGAATCCCTTCTGTAGACCCCTTTACCCTTGTTTCAGATGGTTACATTTTGTAATTATTCTGACCAATTTTTCTCCTCATCTATTCCTTCATAAGAAATCACCATCAAGTGAAATATCTCATTGAAGATTTAACATCAAATAATTTGCTTTGATCTTTGCTTTTATTTTTGTGCAAACAGAAACTTCGAGAGTCAAAATTAATATTAGAAATTAAAATTTAAGGACATATATTTTCTCTTGGAGGGTGAGACTTATTCCAAATTAATGTTTTGACTTGAAATGTGAGAGGTTTTGGTTCTTTGGCTAAAAGACCTATTGTCAACTAAACCAGACTTTGCGATTCCCAGGAAACATAATTACAGTTGCTGAATATAAATTTTATTAAATCTATTTGGAGCTATGGTAGAACCCCTGGTCTTCTTAAGATGTAGATGGCTCCTCTGGTGGTGATCTCGTTCTTTTGGAGAATCTATTTGTTGAGGTCAATGAGGTGGTTGAGGGCAGGCTCCCTCCCTCTATCCATGTTTCTATTTCAAATGGATTCTCTTGGTGGTTTATTGGGGTTTATGGGCCAGCTTATAGAAGGACGAGACCTCTGTTGTAAATCAAATTAGAATGTTCTCTTTCTATCCTTTCTGGGTTCAATCAGGCTTTAACTGTCTTGGAACTCGTATTTGATACACAAAAGAAATCTAGTAATGCTTCTGTAAGTCGTTGCAAGATATTGGACTTTCATCCTTTGTTACTCTCTTTCTTCATGCCTAATGTTTATTGACCCGCTTTATGTTATTGTTTCCCTTGTTAGGATAAGTTTCTTATTACTTCAGCTTCTCATCAGGTCGAATTCCAGTTCGATTGTATATAAGGAATGTTGGTGAAGATTGTGATAATTTAGAAGATGCACCACCAGTTAATAATTGGGATGATGTCTCATACATTAACCGTCCTGTAGAGATTCATGAAGAAGGTAAGGCAAATGCTTCACTGATTAAATTCGCAACAATATTTGGTTAATAAGTATCATTCTCTTTGCTTTTAGTTTTCTTATCTTTAGGTAAAGTTTATTATATATGTATATTTATGGTTAGCTATCATCATGGCATTGACTAGCCAAATTTATGTTGTCAAAATGACAAAAGAAAAGATTACAGGCTAATTTATAAACACAAAGAATAGAGTATAAATTGATGTCCTCAATCAATTTAAGAGTTCTTGAGTTTTAAAAAAACATAGGGTCTTCAAAGCTTATGATGCAATGTTATATTGTGTTTGCCATTTAGTAGTGTTATGAATAATTTGCTCCACCTAGGCATATCCAGAGATTTTCTTCCTCATCTATGCATTACAGGTAAGTGCTTCACCTTACATGATGCTGTAAGGAGTCTGTTACCCGAGCTTTTCCCCCAAAAGTCTACAACCGAGGAGGAATTGTCGACCGTTGTAGGTGAGGAAGAACAAAGTGACCATACAGAACAGTTGGATTGTACAAAAGCAGAAGAGAGGGGACCAACTTCTTGTGGTGAACCTTTGCAATCTTATCATCCTAGCATCAAGCTTGTTCGGATCCAAGGCATTGAACCAAAATGTCAAATTCCGTTTTCCTGGGTGGTGAACAACTTAATGAACCCTGAGTACTTTCTTCATGTATGTGTTTTTGTATCAGTCCAACAAGTCGGATGCTAAGTTATAGGGAACGAAAGAGGAAGCAAAGACCAAGTAGGTATTTACAACATTCTTTCATTTGTGCTGTTAGGGCTTGGACATTTTTTTATTGACATTATTTTGAAAAGAACTATTCTGTAAAGTTGTACAGAACGTAATGTTGTCAATGTCTATAAGTGTATCACCCATTTGGCGATTTCATTTCTATCCTCGGGGTATTTTAGTCTATGTCCTTTCATTTTCTGCCTGTTCAATCTTCCCTTTTCTATATTATCATATTATGGGCAGGTTGGTTGCATGGTGCCTTGAGGATAAAATTGTAACAGAAGTGAGAGGCTTAATTGTGGATGGTGGGTGGAGGGACTCTTTAAATTATGTTTGATTATGTACTTGAAAATAATGACAATAATGTACCACTAACAGATGAGGAGCATAGTTTAGCTCGTTACAGTATAACTTCCTCAAAAATCGCAGAATCTCTTCGCTTTTTGTTGGACTTAAAATAGAAAAAAACAAATAATAACATAAAAATAGGATAAATACAATCGATAGAAGTTGCGCACTTTAGAGAAGACACTAACCAGAACACAATTTCCATTTCCCTTTTCTTTCCAATCATTTGATTAGATATACACTTTTTCCAAAACAGTACGAATGAATATATTTCCTGCAAAAGTAATGAAACTTTTGATTCTTACAGCTTTACATCCCTTTCCAAGAGAAATTTCTGCATGTTTCAGAGATCAGATTCTCCATGTTGCCATTGCCAAAGAGTTAATGAATTTGTACATCTTTTACATACTTAATAGTAATATATATTTAGTGGCAACTTTCAAGAGATGTATTTTCTTTTTTTTTTTTTAGTTCAATAACTTATGAGGTGAAGAGATTCGTAGATAATTACAATCTTTGAAGCTATGAGAAGAGAACTGAGATCATGTATTCTTTTCCAGAACAGACAAGGCAGGGGTCAGGTAGTTATTGGCTTTGTCAGGTAAGTGAGCTACCTGCACACACAAACATACATACAGCTCTTAGTTATAAATTGAGAACTACAACTTGAGAAGCAAACTGGTCAGAGATGGGGATTTTCTATTTTCATTTTTGTTCAGTAATACCTTTTTATGTAACTCTGAAATTTCCCTCTTTGAGCCGTTCATCAGGTCATTGCAATTTTCTTGGGTTATTTTTGAAAAGCGATTTTCCATTTTTAACATGACTGAAACTTTTTCAATCAATAACGTGACAATTGCTAATATAGTTACATTTTTTGTAAGATTGTAGATATGTTCTATTGGTTGTCCAACTGTATCCTTGAGTTCTAAAGTAACATTCCTCCTTGCCCTTTGGCTGTTTTTGCCCTTTTGAATATAGTTCTACAGTTTCTTATCGAACAAATATAGAGTACCACTCTTGTTAGGTCCATTTTTTACATTAACCTATTTAGGATCGATCAAGTTATCATGAGTTGGATTGTGTGCAGTAGGTTTCTAAATTTATGGGCCGACACATACAACTAATTCCAATTTGGTTGAGTAACGTATTTTAATATCACATCATGCTACATTAATGAGTTCTGACGTTCAGTGATGATGAAGACTTCAATGAAAGAAAAAAAAAAAGGCAAAATACATAAACGAAGAAATTGAAACTTGTTAAAATTAGAGAAAAAGTTTTTGGTTTCTTACCAGCTCATAGAGTTCTCTTCCTTGCTCAGCAACATATTCATAGCATACCTGGAAACAGTATAATTTTAATTCTGATGGTCGTGACAAATGAACACTGATGCCAAAAAAAACCGAGTTTTAGGCTCACATCAAAGCTTTTGTTTCTTGCGGTAGAGTCGTGCAACGCTTTTACACAGATGTCAGCAACATCAGCACAGCTTATGGCCTATGGTTGAAATGGTAAACCAGCTCAGGAGGAAGGATTGAGTCTGATCGTCTATGTTTAGTAAAAGGCCATTTTTCTTACCTGAGTTATCCTGTTTCCCTGGTCAAATATGAGGGCACGTTGGCCGCCCGGTTCTTCCTGCAAGAACAAAAAGACATATTTTTGTTGTTATAGTCACCCAGATATCACCATGGTTACAACTTCACAAACTTGACTCAAAACCTCATGGTCACCACCTATCTCAAATAAATTCTACAAGTTTTTTTACCACAAAATGTTATAAGCCTAGACATTTGTCCATAAGATTAATTGAGTGCACATAAGTGGGTCAAGACATTCACAGAGATCGAAAGAAAAAATATAAGCTTCCAATGTTCATCATTCATGGCTATTAACTTAAAGATCTTGAGGGAGGTTTCTGAGGTTAACACAAACGCAAAAAATAACTGTATTTTCATGTCAATACATCAATACAATTTGGTTTGTCGGTGCAGATTAGATTCAAATCAAGGCCAAATTTGGATTTTTTCCATGAGTTCTAATCCACAGTAGGTCGAATGCAAATCAAGTCAATTGCATAAAACACAATGTTTCAAAATTCAGAGAAATAAGAAGCCCCTTATCTGTGGACTAAGGGGGTGTGGGTGTTTGGAAGTGGTTTTCCCGGGTCTAAAATCACTTTTTGTCATGCGTAAAATTTAAATCAATACCTAAATTTTTGGCATGGCAAAAAGTGATTTTAGACATGCTAAAATCACTCCCAAACAAAAACTCTAACTCACATCAAATAAGCAATTCAAGCATGACGCAAAAACTATACCTTGAGGGGACCTGGACGAATAATTGTGTACCCGAGGCCAGATTTTCTCAATGAATCTTCCCCAGCCTAAAGACGAAGAGTTCTGTACTTTTAGAAAGACCATTGAGTAGTGAAATGGCACAAAGGAACAAAGTGAGAAGATAAAGATACCCTTTTTGCCTTGAGAACCTGTTCCCTTCTGGTAGGTTCTACACCAGATCCTGTACATGAAACCAAGATGAAGTCTGTCTCTTGCCCAGTCTGTAAAATACCCATTTGACAGATTATGGAGGCTGCCGTAAGAAAATATGTAAACCCTTCTACCCGGATACGGTATACAGCACAAATCAAGCACATGATTTACTTACCTTTCTACCCAAAACAAAAATGTTATCAAACAAGTTTGTAGTTACAAAAATTTGATTTTGTTTTTTAAATTTGGTTAGGAACTCAAAAGTATCTTTAAGAAGATGGAAAACAAAATAAAGAAATAGTAAGGAAACAAGTTTCATTTTTTAGAACAGAAAACAAAAAACGACATTGTCATCAAACATTCCACCGTTTCTTAACAAAAAACAAAAGAACGTTATCATCAGACATGGCCTAAATTTTTCATGTACTAATGATCAAGTCATTGGCTATACTGAACTTAGATCAGATTGCAGCATATAGGAGTCCTCAAATACTTGCTAATAGCATCCTAGCTCGTTGTGATCTAATGTCTGATAATCATGAAGAACCAATAAAGTAACTCACTGGCAAGGCTTTTATATATTCCAATATGAGTTTAAAGCTTCTCAAGTCTTGCTTTACGCCTGCTGCAGGTCCTTCCACAGGTCTCTGCAGAAAGGAATGTAAAGTTAGTAGCCACTGGAAACATGTTTTCAATAAAAATTAAACTAAATGTAGGCCACTTCATGGGCTTTCTATCAAGTGTCCAGTATAATTTTTCAAATCTGAAAAAAAGTGACAACTTCAATGTACTTTTAGTTTGGTGTGTCGTGGATGAATTCTTGCTTTCAGATAAAATATTTTTCTGAAAAAGAAATAAATCTGTCATATTAAATATTAGCACATGCATTGAAGCTACCATTGAGCGGCACCATGCTAATCGGAGAAGGAAGCGAGAAGAATTAAAAGATAAAAGAAAATGTATCTCCAGGACAAAATAGTGGATAAATTTAATAAATTTTACTTGATCATCCGATATGAAGTTGACACACCAACCTGTCTTCTAGGCTCGAAACGAATGGTCAATGTATGCACAAGAAATGGATCTAGAGGTGGATCATCTGGTTTTACAGGGCGGAAGGATGAAAATGGTATTCTGACCTGCCAATCATTGATGTAATCTCATAAATTGTATTCTGACATAGTGATACTAAAAAGTTGTAGAAAATGGAATTGTTCTCATGTCTGCATCTGCAGAATATTGTAGTACTTTAGTAAAGGGATTCTTACCCTACAAAATCCAGCTTTTGTGCTAAATCTTGAAAAATATAGTTTACTTTGAGTTGTATCAGCCGAAGGACCAGCTTCAAGAATTAACACATAAGACCTTCCATTCCCACCGACAGAGAGAATGAGCCCCTCATATCTAGTGATGAAAGATAAAAGAAACGAAGGCATTTGCAGTTAATACTTGTATTTAAATGAACTCTAGATTAGGAATAAAAACCATAAATAGAGAAGCAAATCAGAAACCTGTCAAGAGTGGATCCCAATGAAAGGGAAAGCTTTGTTGACAATTCGACATATCCTCCCCTCGTGAAAACGTAGCCTACAATGAAAGTCGAAATCATTACATGTCTGAGTTTTTTCTTTCAACACAACCCCTTTGGTCTTATATTTATCGGTCGGTCATTGAAGAAAAATTATTGCACTGGAGAGACTAGTAATTTTCACCGTCCATGAACTAGCAGCCATATCTTATGTTTTGTTCAGCATACATCAGTTTTACCTGAGAAGACAGCCTCTCCAGTTTCAGTATATTCAAAGTTTGCATCCATGCCTCCATCATACTTAGCAGCAACAACATCCTGGAAGTAAGTTCCTTGGCGTACTTCCCAACCATTCAGTGACTCCTCAGATTTGAACTTTGCAAGCAGAAGCTTACTTTTGCTGCTTTTTCCAGCTCGAAGCTGTGCTAGCTTATTATTATAGTCCTACAATTTACACCAGGTATCAGCTTTTGCCAAGCACTTAAGTGGGAACTGGGTTTGCACGAAAAATCAAAATGTGAAAGGTTGAATTGGCTAATATGACATTTAAAAGGGATGTAATAGAAGCCAATACATAATGTTTACAATTTTAATGAAAATGCAACCAACGGTCCACTAAAAAAAGTAATAATTGGTTATCATTCAGGTTGAGAAGTCATAATCGATGTCAACTAATCCTGTTCTCCATGCTTCTTTCTCCCTGATGCTGACAATTTCAAGTGATCATTTTTACACTACTTGTCATTTGCACAAACATGAAGTGATAAAATATTCGGGCCCGAATTCACGAATCCACGGTTAGAAAGAGAACTTTTGATAATGATTTTAGAATGCGGAGCAGCAGACCTGAAATGATTTGGTGATATTGTAAACTCCTTGATGATCAACCCTGAGGAGATCTGCAGTAATTGTGGAACGAGCAGTTGCACAATAGATTATTTTATTGCAGCCTTCCACAGCAGCCTTAAGGGTATTAGCATCACCAACATCTCCAATCACTATTTCCACCGACCTTGGCAGCACGTCCACGACATCATTGTCTCCCTTCCTCACTAGCGCCTGCTTAGCATAAGGATAAATTGATGGTTCAGTTAATATAACGAATTTATGAATTGAGTTGCATAAAATAATTGAGTGAATATAAATAGCTCGTGCCTAGATTCAATTGGAATATTTTGTGGGCATTAGCAAATGCCCAAGAATTAGATTTAGCATCTATAAACATGATTTGATTAGATGGGAAGTCAGTTGTTTCCGGATCATAGAGTTCTTAAACTTCTCTCTCAACAGAATTCTTCTTCCAATCTCTTCAATTGAATTCGTGAACCATGCAACTTAACTGAAATCGTATAACCACAAATGTTAACTAACAGGTGACAAGCACATGTTGCAAGAGTCTCAAATTATTGCTTTCGCAATCAAAAAGAATAATTTTCACAAACCCCATGAACAAAAACCCTTTTTTTTATGATCAGAGTGTCAACAACCGCTCCCCTTGCATTAGCATTATGCTCATGGCCTACCCCACAAATCCCCAAAGGTTTCACCTACCCAAGCCAACTCCAAAAGAAAGACTCGATTTAAGCTCTTAAATTGAACCCTTACCACCACCAGTAAACAAAATCTCATTTTGCATTCACAAATAGCCATTTACTCCAAGTGTGAGTTTGGGATGATTTTGAAGGAGCAAAAAGTGCTCTTAGCAAATTAAAAGAGCTTTTAAAAATTTTCAGAATATTTGGTCATATTCAAAAGTGATTTTGAAAATTCTAAAAACATCTAAAGGACACCCTAGGAAAGCCCAGACCAAAAATGCTAGAGAAGAACTGTTTCACTGAGAAAAGCAATCCCAACTCCCAAACTCACCACAAGATATCAGCTCTATACAATGTAACAATTTCCAATACAGTTCCACACTGAATGTCGGGGGGGAGTAAAAAGAAGAGCAAACAAGGCAAAAAAGATGAAAAGAACACAATAATAAGTAAAGCAATTAAAACCTTGACACTGTAGCCTCTCAGCATAAGCTTACGAACAACAATGCGGCCAATGCGGCTAGTGGCACCAACAACAAGCACGGTTGTATTCTGAGCCCCAGGAATAGCAAACTCACACATAGGCCCCTCCCTAATAAGAAGAGCATCAAGAGCTTCCTTGTCATCCATCCGAGTGGTCCTCGAAATCTGACCCAACCCAGAAAACTTCCTCCACACTTCATCAAACAATTGGCGGGACTTCCGCCCCAGCCCCACCGGATTCACGTCGTCCAACGTAATCTTCGGCTGCGGCGGCTGTTGCTGCTGCTGCTGCAACCCTCGGCTCGAATCCGCAATCTCCTCGACTTTCTCTTCATTAGAAGCAACCGCAGCTTTCTTCGATTTGGTTTTCTTTTTGCCCTTGTTGTCCGTATTCGCAGCGGCCCTCGTAATCAGCGATCGGGAGTGGCTTCCATTGCGACTGCGAAAAGAATTAGAGAAGAAAACCGTCCTGTATAGCTCCGAAGAGGGTTTCAATCTCTGGTTCCATTTACACTGATGGGTGCTACTGCTCAAATTGGTGCAAGATATTGTCGCGGCAGTTGCTTCCATAGCCAGTTAACTCTGTAGCAACGGTTACTTCAGCAATTGATTCAGGAATCTTCACGATTGAGAGTGGAATATGTGGGTATGTAGAAAAACGACTTAAGGAAGCGATTTGAGTTCCATCGATTTGTTTGAACTTTGGATTGGAAAATGAAAGCAACCCATTTGGTTTCTCGCCCATAGAAAAAAGAAGAAGCCCAGAAAAAACGAAAGGGAAATTAGTGGTAGTTGATGGAGATGGCGTGGAAGAAAAACTATAAGCTGTGAAGAGACTGTTTATGGCTCTGAATTTTCCTAACCACACAAAGAAGATGAGGGAATTTGAGGTCTTGGTGACACGTAGAGGCTTTCTTTTCCTCTCCATCAAGATTCAAGGCGCGCTGTACAGAAAATCTTACTTTTTTGCCTATGCTTCGTACGATGTTTGTGGAGTTGGATGATGGGATTCTTTTGGCAGCTGTAGTTGATAAAAAAAGGTTAGGAAATTTTGCTATGGTGTGTTCTAAAACTAGGTAGAGAAATATGAAAGTTTTGGTTGAAATGTATCAAACCGATGAGTTTAATCCATCGTAAGATTCTAAAATTGATTTGGAAAGTGCTGTCGTTTTAGCTCAGATACGAACTTGTTCAAGAATGTAAAGTTTTAGCTCAAATGTGAACTTGATTCTAAAATTGATTCGGGAAGTGTTTTTATTTTCATCAGCTTAAGTACGTTAAAGTTGACAAAAAAATTGCAATCTAGTTGAATTTGAAGAAAACAGAGTTATACATAATATCGTTGGCTTTGACGTATTTAGATGGAAGAATTTTAGAATTCGTTGACTAACCTGAACCACGAACCTTTTGCCGTTAAATTTAGGATAACTTATTGGGCAGTGAAAGTACAAATTTGTTCTTACTCAAAATCAGGACTAGCATGAAAAAGTGAAAAAAAAAATATGGTAGGATTATCTACAAAACTTTCATTGCATTCTCAACAATCCTCTTTCGAATAGAGGATAGTCAGCCTCCTTCAATAATCATCCATTTTTATTCATGCCAACTTCTTTTCTTTGTAGCACATCGCTTGTCTCATAAAAGTTCAACCATAGATCTCCATGTGACTCCGTTGAATCTCATCATTATTCAATTGTTTGACTTATGAAGTTTCTATCGACATGATTAAGTTTGGTTCATGACTTTGATACCACTTTTTAAAATAAATTGACCCTCTCCACAAATCTCCAAATAGTATGATTTGGATGAAAACGAGGGTAAAACTTTTTCATTTGGTTGCGAGCAAGTCATTTCCAAAGCAGACATCGAACAATTCATTTTGATTTTCGTGTTCGACTTTTGGCATAAGAAGCTCCAATTGGACGTGGGTAAAGTAAGCAATTATGTATTCTTGAGTGATGGAGAGACAGGATATACCAAGTAAAAATGAGTAATTGGTAGTACTTAGGTCTATTATTAGAGTTGAATTAATTACTAGTTGTTGTATATAGTTTCATGAGAATTGCCCATATAATTTAAGCTAGTGCACGACCCAAGTCTAACTTCTGTTATCAAACTCTACTCCCTTTCAATAAAAATTGAACATAGTCCATCAAAATTGTTATGGTTTTAAATCCTCTACCCTTTTTCTTCAAAGATCTCAATTTGACGTTTTACCCTTTTTCCTTTGGAAGATCAGATATTCAGATATATATATTTGAATATCTATCAATCACAAAATGCCACCGACTTTTCACCAACACGAGGGACGTGGGTCGCTCGGACAGTGGAGGCGACTTTATTACATTATTTAATCATGTTGTTTAACTTTTGTGGCTTCAAGTTCAAAACTTTAAACCACTCCATTGCAAAAAGCGGAAAGGAAAAAAAATTGAAGAACTTCACTTTCCCGCAAAACTTGATAATTCCTTGCTTTTTTGCTCAGCCCTGATTTTTGCGGAAGACCCATCACATCAGTTGAGTGTTTTTCGTCTCGTCTCTTCTTCTGCGGGTTTCTCTTGAAAATGCTTTTTGGTTATGGCTTACTTTCGAAACATTGCTTGATTAGGTTCACTGGTTCTCATTATGCTTGTAATGGGTTGCTTTTTCTTTTGAAAATGACTTATAACTGTGCCTTCATGAGGGCTATTTTCTTTTTGTATTTATTATATAGCGTCTCTTTACAGGCGTTACTGTGCATTTATGATTCTGCATCTCTGGTCTATGTCTCTCGAATCTGATTTTTTGTAAGGTTAGTAAACATGAGTTTTCAGTTTAAGATGTCGGTAATCTAGAATCTAGATTTTGGAGAAAATGTTGGTCTTTGGATGCTTATTTTGGCATGACTTTCGCTGCTAATGCTTGAGATTTTGGATTTTTCTTGATGTGAAGGACACTGAACCTCATGAACCCGAAATGTCCGACTCACCTGCTCAATCTGGACTTTGCTTGTGAGACTGCTCTTCCCTTTGGACTCTTTGCATCATCTTCTTCATTTCTTCTGCTCTCTGCAGAGCTCAGTGGTGCTTCCTTTCTAATGCTTTTCTTTCCTTTTTGCCATTGTGATGGCACAGATATGATCCTCATTCTGGATACAGTTCTAATTCAGGGAATGTTGAGCTTCGTTGCGCTGACTCATTTTCAGAGGTAAGGTGTTATGGACATGGTTTTCTGTAACTGAGTAGAAAGATAAAGGAAGGAATAATATCTCTGCAGTTTTCTTATTGAAAACGTTATCCTCCAATGTGATTTACAATGTTTGTATTCTTATCTTGAACTTTAATTTTCAACTCCAGCTATAAGCAAAAACCGAACTAAGTTAAAAAATGAAAGAGAATAATACCCACAAACATAAGAAGATGAAAACATAACTGTCATTAAGATGTAATTGGCAATCACTGGTTTTTGTTCAAAACAAATCTCTGATAACTGCCTACTGCAAACTACTAGTGACCTTACAGCACTAAATAAGTTAATTGCTAACTGTAAACTGGTTGAGGCAGGTTTCCTTCACCTTGAGCCATACCTCCTCAACCTTGGACTTAGCTGCTAAAAAGTTACTACTATGCTCAATGTACAGGATTAGGGAGTTTGCTTTATATTGATTTTAACTTGTGAACTTACTACACTCTCTCTTGTATTATGCTACATTCTAGAACTGAAGACTATTTTTAATACTTGAATGGTTGGGTTCCCCAAGAGCATTGTATTTTAAACGCTTCTAACACTCATTGTCTTCTACTTTATATTTCCTTCTCACTATGATGACGTTTTTTATATAAATTATGTTTAGAGATTTGTCAGTATAGTCTGGCAGAATGGACGAAGGAAAACCCTTTCTTTTCTCCGCTCCCTCCTCCTTACATATAGATGCCGTTATTTTTAGTTGGTATCAATTATAAATTCACGTGTCTTTACTCGTTGTTTTGGCTCCCTTCTATGGGCTGCGGTTTTCTTAAGCCCCATTTGCGTTCTTTCATTTTTTTCTCATTGAAAGCCAATTTTCATTAAAGAAAAAACATATAAACTCCTGTGTTCTTTGTCGCTTCTCTCTCTGTCCTCTCTCATTGAATGATTCTGCCTTAAAGCATTAGTTGCATTATTATTTTTGACTTTTGAGTGAGTCAATTAATCTGGTTATCTTTTGCTTTTGATCAACATGGTTCCACTGTAAGAAACTATGCAGTACATTCACCATTGTTTCTGAGTTTTGCTTTAACGTAGCAGAGCGATTTTGGCATAATGACTAGAACTGCTGGATTATTGGAGAAAGGTGATGGTTCTTTTCCCTACAGATTTCAGCTTGAACAAGATGTAAGTGTCTGGCTGCGTATAGATGTTTGATTACCACAGTAAAATAATATCTTAGAACTGCCCTTAACATTCCTATATTTAATCTAGTAAAGCATCGAGATTCTTATTAAAAAACGCATTGAGATGTTACTTTTATGCTTCAATAAATTCTCTCCTCTAATCCTCTTTATTTCTCTAAAGATCATTGGGTCTATTGACCATTTATCTATTGAACTTAGTTTTTTGGCATGACTAGGAAACTGCCAATAGGTTTGATTATTAGGTTAAAAATGTTGTTTTGTAGGTGAGAAGGTTACAACAAAAGTTGCAAGAAGAGATGGAGCTGCATACTTCCCTTGAAGATGCTATCCAGAAGAAGGATCTCAGACTAGCCAGCTTCTCATGCCTCCCTCATCATGTATGTTGCTTGTAACTACACAATTTGTTGATTATCTCATTGGTGATATTTATGCTTTCAAATATGATAAATCTCAATATCCAATTTTACAAATAATTAATGAGCGATAAGGAGAGAGAAATGTGTCAAGGGGAAGAGGTTTGAGAGGTAGTTAAGTTGACCACCTCCCTTTAGGCATCTGATCCTCGACTTTTTGGTAATTATGAGCTTGGTTTAATTCTTTTGGATTGAAGTCTGTTCCTACAGTTAAGTTTTTGGACTCTCTTTTTGTGTGGGCAATGGTTGACTCCAATCCAAAATGTATGCTTATCATTCTTATTTTTTGACTTAATGGAGCCATGATGCCACCTTTAAAAAGTTTCTAGCAATGTGGGGATTATAGGTCAATCCAAAAGACACTAGAAGCTCAAATAACTTCACTTTTCAAAACCTATAGAAAACTTGAATTCCCCCATTTTCTAACGGAATTCCAACAGACCTATGGGAGAGTATGGCATAATTGATTGATGGTGAAGTAGAAGCCATTTTAAGTGCTTTCGAACTTTAGCAAATTATAGTTTCCTAAGGTCGTTAGGATTTTCTCTCTTTTTGGTCCTCTACTGATTAGGTGGCAAAATGGAAGAAAACATATATGAAGATTTTATTTGAATCAAGACCGTTTGCATCTACACCCCATTGAGGCAGTTCATCTTGGAATTCCTCCAATACCTTAATTGATCAAAATTTCCAAACTTTATAATTGCAATTTGTTTTTGAAATCATAGTCATAGTGGCAATATTCTTTGCATTAAAATTTGTGCAGGCCCAAGATCTTCTATCTAGCATTGCAGTATTAGAAGATGCAGTTGTACAACTCGAGCAAGAGATTGTCTCTTTACATTTCCAACTTAGTCAAGAAAAGAATGAAAGGAGGCTTGCAGAATATCGTTTGATGCATTCGACACCTTGTTCAATTTCCCTTTGCTCCAATTCTGACACTGCAAAAAAACTGGTATCTCACCACATTGATTCTTATCTTGATGTAAATATATATATTTTTTCTTCTCTTGAAACTAAACTTTTCTGCTGAGTTCTCACTTGCATTTAGAAAGGAAATATGTGGCCATTGTTTCAATTAATATTTATGGTTTTGATTTCACTTATTACTTGTTCTCTGTCTGTAATTTTCCTTTCTCCATATACATGCGAACCGAAGCATAAGCGTGGAACAATTTTTTGTTTGCTTCCATTCTACTCCAGCTCCTCCCTGCAATTGGTTTCTTGAACTTTACAGCCCTGTCATTAAGTTTTGAGTAATGTCTTTCATAATTCATAGGAAGAAATTGAACTGCTGATTTTGAATGAATTGATACTTTTGTTGGAAGCTATAGGGTCAAATAATGATGATTGCTTAAACTTTTAATTACCATTATCAATACACTGTATGTTACTGAAGCATAAATTTCAGGATTAACGCTGATGCTTAGTTTATGCTGAATCAGAATGCAGTTGGCCTCGTTGAATCGCACTGTGAGAAAACGTCTGTGACAGAGGTCAATGAATGTTCCCAATCTGTAGACACTGAGAAAATTCCTCCAGGGATACCATCAAGTGGCCTTTGGCATCACCCTAATATATTATCAGAAGAAATGGTAAGGTGTATGAAAAACATATTCCTATCTCTAGCAGATTCTTCTGTACCATCCAAATCATCAACATTGGAAAGCCACTCTCCTGTGTCGCCCCGAGGACATCTCTCCAATTCATCATGGTGGTCGTCGTCTGAACGGTCAATTGTTTCATCTCAAGTACAAAGTCCACAAATTGATCTTCCCAGTAGCTCCGAAGTATTGGCCACACAGAATGCCTGTGATCCGTTCAGTGTACGTGGAAAATTAAGTTGGGCTGACATTGGAAATTATTCACAAGCAGCTGAAGTTTCTTGGATGTCAGTTGGAAAGAAACAATTAGAATATGCTGCAGGAGAATTGAGGAAGTTCCGGTAATGTTCATGAACCCCATTGTCCCTTTTTTCTTTTTCATGTTTGTTTAGAGTAGAGCTACAAAATTTTACATTCTAACTTTTATACATATAATCTTTCCATTCGAAAATTTTAAGGGGGAAAATTGGAGGAAAATATAGAATTTTAAATATTTTATATTTACTTTTCGAGATTACGACCAGATAAGGTTCCTTCTTGGCTCTACCCCTGTTTGCTGGACTTTCTTCTTTGAATCTAGAATTGGTCTGTATTTACTCCTAACGTATCAGTATTGTGAACAGCACTCTTGTTGAGCAGCTTGCAAAAGTGAATCCCATTCATCTAAACAGTGATGAACGGCTAGCCTTCTGGATTAACTTATATAATGCACTGATCATGCATGTAAGTGGCTTCTCTTTGTTTGGTTTGAGACATGGCTAGTGAACTGTAAGAGCATATTTGTTAAATATGGAGAAACAAACAGATGTTAAGTTGGTAGTTGTTCACCTCTGATCTGATTTTTGACAGGCTTACTTGGCTTATGGAGTTCCAAAAAGTGAATTGAAACTATTCTCTTTGATGCAAAAGGTTTGATTTTGAAGCCAATATTGTATTCTTTTTTAATTTTTTGTGGATTCATATTTTAGAGCCTGATCTTCTGTGTATGTTAGTTTTAAGTATCGCAAGCACATGCAGTAGAGTTGTAGTTGGTTTGTTTCATTACAGCCAATTATGTGTGTGTGGGTTAATTTTGTCCTTTATATTGTCTGATGGAATATGTTAGAAGCATTCGCGGTTTGCTTCGGAGCACGGCCACTGGACTAATTTGACACGGTCACACCGATGCACTTGATCATATATTCATATGTTAGATGTGTCAAACATACATGCAGTCTTGGGTGTTTGATGGTATTAAAGAAGTAGAAATGAATAAAGTTTGGTGGAGAACTAAGGGTTTTTCTTTCTTTTTTTACATTATTTGGCAAATGTAGATATCAAAGAACTAGAAATAAATAAATAACAAAAAACCTGCAATGAAAATAGACTGAACAAGAAAGAGAAGGGGAAAAAGAAACTGATAGAAACGCTAAAAGAAGCATACAAAACAAGGATGAGACTGTCACAAGCTGGAAGCCAAGGCATAATGTTGTATTGATAGGCTTTCAGCCTTGTGCTATGCCAAGGTATCCATGGGGATGCTTTCTGAAATATACATTGAAGCAAGGTTAGCAGTTAACTAACCAAGTATGGAGCTGTTGGAGGATGCCCAACCATTGGTCTAATGCACGTTGGTGTGCTCGGGTGCATTGTTAAAGTTAGTTAATTATGAACCACCATGAGTTGCCTTAGTGATCGAGTAGAAAAAGTAATGAACTTTGGAGAATCGGATTCTAACTCCAAGGTAGCCATTCGATATCCCAGTTATAATTAGTACATGTTAGGAGTGCAAACATTGTCCCACATTGGCTAAAAAAGTAAGAGATCCATAGTATATAAATGAAGTCAACTATCTCCATTGGTATGAGGCATTTTTGGATGAACCAAAAGCAAAACCACGAGGGCTTATGCTCAAAGTAGACAATGCCCTAACTTATGCACATTGTGGTGATATTTGAGGTATTGTCTTCCTTAACAGTAAATAAGTACTAAGATGGATATTTGAAATCTTTGTGCTCTCGTATTATTATTCTCAACGAAAGCAATGCACTAGCTTTGCTCGTGAAAACGCACCTGTACTGTGGAAACTTCTGGAAACAATCAGTTTTAGTGAAAATACTTAATTTGAAATTTAAAGTTTTTTTTCTTTATTCTTGTTGTCAAGTTTATTCCCTTTCTTTCTTTCTGGGTGTCAATACTTTATTTCTTTTAAAATGTAACTCTCACAGGCAGCATATACTGTTGGGGGGCATTCTTTGACTGCAACAGGGATTGAATATGTCATCCTCAAGATGAAACCACCAGTTCACAGGCCACAAATTGTATGCCCTTCCTGTAACTGTTTTTAAGTCTTTTCTACTTTTTCTCTTACACCACAGTTCATTTCCTCATACCTTCCCTATATTGTAAAAAATTATAACCAGGCTTTGCTTCTTGCCCTTCACAAGTCAAAGGTGACGGAGGAGCAGCGAAGATTTGCAATCGATAAACCCGAACCGCTGTTAACATTTGCTCTAAGCTGTGGAACATACTCTTCACCAGCGGTAATTCTGGATAAACAAGCTCATGCGTAAGATAGTGGACAATGTAATTACATTTTTCTAATTCAAGTATAACTCAAATGACTTATGTAGGTGAGGATCTACACTGCAAATAGTATTAGGGAGGATCTTCTGGAGGCACAGCGCGATTTCATTCGAGCTTCTGTAGGTGTTAGCAGCAAAGGGAGATTATTGGTACCGAAACTGCTATATTGCTTTGCCAAAAACTCCGTCGACGATGCAAATTTGGCAGTATGGATATCACATTACCTTCCACCCCATCAAGCTGCGTTCGTTCAGGGTTGTATATCACAGAGACGACATAGCCTAATCGGTTCTCGAAACTGCGGTATTCTTCCTTTCGATTCACGCTTTCGATACTTATTTTTGCCTGAGAAATCCTCATTGCAATGATATTCTTCATGCATCTGTATAAATAATCACCAAGTCTTCAACTGTGATGGTGTTCTGCCTTTGGTTGCATACATAATGTGGGTGTAAATTTTTGGAAGAATTGCTAGGTAGGTGGTAGTTGTGCTCTTTTTCCATTAGTGCTCCTAATTTTTGTTCATTGTGTCCAAAGGAAAAGGGAGTCCATTTTCATATTCTTGGTGATTGATGTGCATATTTATACCATCAAAATAAGCTCTACCTTATCTTTGCACTGACCTGAGTGAAATACCTTAATGATATCAAAGACTTCCTCTCTTTTCAAATACTATATGTCTTCCTTTGTCCAAATTTTGATTATGTGACGATACACAGAGAGGAGCAAGTTGTAGATTTCGTATATGGTTTGACTCAATTTTACTTCTCGCTACGTCAAATATAAATGTGTTTGTGTAATATTAATTTTGAAATTTGTACTTTGGTATTAAAAGAAGTTTTGTTTTTACAATATACAACAGAGTATAAACATAAGAATACTAATATTAGACAAATCAAAGTAAAAGAAAAGATAAATTTGTTTGGGATTGACTTCACTTAAAATTCAAAGTTTGAATTAGAGATATAAAGTCTAGATCGAAAGTTAAGTATGAAGTCGGATTTATATAGGAAAGTACATTAAATTTTTTAAATATAGGATTCAACTTACTAAGCTATAATCTTGCAATATGATCATCAAATTGAGCATAACAAATATGATCAAGTATTTATATTTCAATTTTGCATTCAAAACACTTTTGAAAAAAGGCACCTGAAACTCACATTTATTCAACAACTAATATGAAAGAGGTAAATAAAAGTTTCAATTTTGCATTCAAGGTATCAAAGTTTTTCAATCTAAGTCCTTGACAATATCATTTAAATTACTTTTTGTAAAATTATGTATTTGTGAATATATTTTTATATAAATATACACATTTTAAAATATTTTGAAAATAATACTACCCCATTAAAATATAATCTCTTGCATCTGAAAAAAATAGAGGTAAGATTGCAATTGAAGTAATTATATAGTATAAATAATATGTGACAACAGACAAAAAAACAAAAAAAAAAGGTTCTCAAGGTCCATCGTCACCATCGCCAATCAAATTGCATATATCCGAACACTCCACCAAACTGCAAATACCAAAAAGGTTAACTAATAATCAAATTTAAGAGGGTCTGAATTTGAAATTAGCTTCTAATGTTGTGTTAAACAACAGATTTTGAGAGATCTGATTTGAACTGAATTTCTTTGTTTCTTATAGTTAGAATCGACATGATTTGAAATCTTACGTAATTTGAAATAGTATTTTCAAATAATTTTTTTTTCTTGGACTAAAATAGAATGATTTGAAAGAATTTTATAAGATTTTAGTTAAATTACTTATTTAACTTTATCATATTTTAATTTTAATTCATAAATTAAGATTAAAAACTTATAATTTCTTTTTTTTTCTTTGAACATTCAAAGAAATTTTTTTTAATATATTCGTTTTAAATTTTTTTTATAGAAAAATTTTCAAATCATAAAATTTAAAATGGATACCAAATAGCAGAGCCATTTTAAGGTCCATAAATGTTGAACTAAAAAAAATCTTAAGAGTAAATAGAAATAGAAATATCTAAACCAATGAACCATACT
>JAOANK020000057.1:830593-855926 GCA_026257165.2 Telfairia occidentalis | reverse complement strand
CAATACATTGAATTTCCCTAATGTGTTTATTTAAATCTTTATCTTTTCTTGGATAAGGTAGAACTTCTACATCCTTTTATCAAGAAGCTTAATTGTATAACTGCAAGTTGACCATCACCATGAAAATATGCGTTGATAGTTACTATTTGAGTCCATTATTTTTCTTGTTTTTTCCCCATTTTTGATAAATCAAGAAAATTGAATATTGCAATGGTGCTAAGTGCAGCTATGTGAGTTTGTGGCGAATTGCTGAATTACCTGTCTATCAAAATAATAACAACAACAATAATGATAATAGCATATGCTATTTTTTGAACCCCAAAGGGGACTGAACGTAGTGAGAAGTTTTTGTAAGTTGTGTCTAAATTTTCATCTCTTGATACATTTTTCCAATTACTTATATATTACAATATGAAAATTTTCATGCAAAATCTAACAATATATTGAATATTATTCAATATTTATGATTTATTTTATATAATTTCGTTTATTGAACTTCATCTTTTCAGTTTTTCTCTATCTTAATGAAAATAAATTTTTAGATAGCTATTATAAAGAATTTCAAGAATTAATAATGATCATGTGAATTCATCTTTACTCTCAGAGAAAAAAATAATTCTTTTGTTGTGTATATATTTTTAAATCAGGATTAGCAATACTGATAGATATCAGTTCATAAAGTTAGGTTCTAGATACAAATTCACTACAGTAGAAGTAATTTTGAGTTAATAACTTAATAAAACTTAATCTTGTACTTTCCTTTTCTTATTACAAAAAAAAAAAAAAAACTTAATCTTGTACATAATCATTTAATTAAGTTGTTTGAATTATTTATTTTGGTTTATGATTGTCTTTATCGCCCAAGACACTTGCATGGTATTAACATAATATGCTAATATATATTTTGATATTCCGTAATTTATTGAACCATGTTAATAAAATTCTATTTTGCCACTTGAGTTTACCTGACAAAGAAAACATTTCGAAATTATTTTATGTGACGTAATTTTTTATTCAATCTTGATTGAAAAATTACTATAATTAATTTCAGTTGATACTTTTTGGTATTCTAAAATCAAAGAGTGGATTAAAAAATCCAAAAATATCTCTCAAATGTTAGGCCTTTAATATAGGCAAATTAACAAAAAAAGAAAAGAAAAGAAAAGAAAAGTTAGTAGATGTGATTCTTCAATGTGCTATGCAAAAGATAAGATTCAATTTTGTTATTTGTCACAAGGCCCTCATGATGGCTGATGGTGGTCACCATGGTGTCTCTCCAATGCCAGGGAGTCAAGACTGATGAATGTCTGTGGGGAAGATCTGTGAAGAGAGTGCTTGAGCTTGTCCATTTATATATGAAGAGTTAATAGTTGGCACACAAGAAAAGAAAAATTGCTGATCCATGGCAGTGGTAGAAGTTGAAAAGATTAACTCCAGAACAGCGTCCTGCTTAGTTAATGAGTATTTGAAAATGGTATCTGAAAAGTTAGGAAAAGTTCATGGAGGGGACAATTGAAACAACCTTCTGAAGTCGTCCACAGGAAAAGTTGGTGACTACCTTCATTATAATACATTAGTACTGGTGTATTAATTTCATTCACACACCTGAGGCCAAGTACTTCCAAAATGATTGAGTAGGAAGTGACGTTTTAGTCTCCAGAAGTGATAAGCAATAATCTACATTATCTTACAAAAATTTGGTTGATTCTCTGGCCTTAAAGACTGAGCAACCTCTAGTTGATTTAAGCAGTAGTAGGAATAGTCAAACTGGAGATTAGTAGATATTCTTAGGGCGCAATGATGGAAGAGAGAGATGAATATACAGAACGAAGACCTAATAACAACTCTGAAGCTGTACAAGAAGCCAAGGCCAGTGTTGAAGTTGAAGTGCTAACGTGTCTTTCAAATGAGCAAATTCATTCAGTACCTGACAATCAGGAATTGGGAACAACTCCAGAATACACAAGCAAAACCGGCAGTCCAAATGAAGAAAAATCAGGGGTCCAGCAGAATATGGAGGAAGAGAATAAGGAACTTGGTTTAACAGATGTGCTTAGCGAGTTATCAGTGAAAAATAATCAGACTATCTCTAACCTTGATGAAAATGATCAAGTTGAAGCTGGCAATTTATTATCAAGCGATAAATATACTGAAAATTTAATATTACCTATTGAAGTTGAGACAACAGCTCTTCTTAATGAGAGCTCAGAACTTCTACCTGAAGATGCCAACAAAAATTGTATCGAACAGATGAACCCTCCTATCGAAGATTTAACTCAAAATATTTCTATCCAAAAGTGTGAAACAGTCCCCATAACAAGAGTCAATAGTTCCCAACTATTGGGTCGCAAGGATAGGAGAATTTTGAAATCAAAAAAGAAAAATTATATGTTAAGGTCCTTTGTAAGTAGTGACAGAGTTTTGCGTTCAAGGACCCAAGAGAAAGCTAAAGCTCCTGAACCTAGTAATGACTTGAATAATTTGACTGATGGAGAGGGAAAAAGGAAGAAGAAGAAGAGAGATATAAAAGGAAAGGGAACAAGAGTTGATGAATTTTCAACAATCAGGAATCGTTTGAGATATTTAGTGAACCGCATCAAATATGAACAGAGCCTGATTGATGCTTATTCTAGTGAAGGCTGGAAAGGGTTCAGGTATGTATATTCTTCTTCAATAGGTCTTACATTGACTGTGACCTGATACTTTTTTGTATTACTTTATCTTTGGTAATTCTAATAAATGGTCATTGACTCATTTGTGTGCACGCCTCCAATGATTTTTATTTCTGGTATTTGAATCATTTATCTGCATATAGTGCATCGTGAATGCTAGATAACAAAGAATACAAAAAGAAATTAGGATAACAAATCTCCTCCATAATGCCAACGAAACACATGATTTGAAAACCCATTACAGGTTTTTACCCCATGCTTGAAAATGGACCTGGTTAAAAGCTTGTTACAGGTGTAGGGCCTTAAGTAGTTCCTAGGTTTTGGGTTTAGTACCATTTTTAGCAGCTATTACTCATTAGTGCTTACTCTGTTTTCTTCGATGCTTTTAAAATTTATGGCTTTAACCAAGTAAAACTTGTAGAACAACCTAGAAATAGCTTGAATGATAATAAACTTAGAAGTTAAATCCATTATTAATTCATTCTGTTATGAAGTGGGTAACATTTTCTATGCTTAATATGTCTGGATCAATATGATTTGAAGTTTTTATTACAATTTGATCTTTGTTTCAGTTATTAATGTTTCCTACGAATATTTATCTTTTCATCTCATCTATCATAATAGATCGTAATGAAGCGCATGGCATCTGCTGATCATTACTATAACCATGCAGCTCAGATAAATTGAAGCCTGAAAAGGAACTTCAACGGGCATCAAGTGAAATAATGCGACGCAAATTGAATATAAGAGATCTATTTCAGCATATTGATGCACTTTGTGCTGAAGGAAGGCTTTCTGAATCTCTATTTGATTCTGAAGGACAGATAGACAGTGAGGATGTAGGGGGATATTATCTTAAAATTATTTTTACCAGATCTTATCTTTTGATTCATTCTGCATAAATTTTTGCACTGTTGAAGCATCTGCTTTTTGTAGTAAATGACTTTTATATTGTGGATTTCTGACCTTGTATCAGATATTCTGTGCAAAATGTGGATCCAAAGAACTGTCCATTGAAAATGACATCATACTATGTGATGGTGTTTGTGATCGTGGGTTCCACCAGTTTTGTTTAGAACCACCTTTGCTAAATACAGACAGTAATATTCTGACTACCAACTAGAAAGACAAAAGTGATTTGTGTTTCTCAAGTAACTTTTCATTCATGCTCCCTCCTTTCCTCTCACAGTTCCGCCGGACGATGAAGGCTGGCTATGCCCTGGATGTGATTGCAAAGATGACTGTTTGGATCTGCTTAATGAATTTCAAGGATCAAATCTTTCTATTACTGATGGTTGGGAGGTAATTTAAAATTTTCAACATATGAATACGTGCTTTGTTGGTTGTTGTTATTTTGTTAGTTTACTCTTAACTGTGTGCAGAAAGTCTACCCTGAGGCTGCAGCAGCAGCTGCTGGACGAAATTCTGATCACTCCTTGGGCCTTCCTTCAGATGATTCTGAAGATGGTGATTATAATCCTGATGCTCCAGATATCATTGACCAGAATGATCAATCAAGTTCTGATGAATCGAGCTCTGATCAGTCAAGTTCTGATGAATCTGGTTTTGCTTCTGCTTCTGATGAATTAGAGGCACCACCCAATGATGACCAGCACTTAGGTCTCCCTTCTGATGACTCGGAGGATGATGACTACGATCCCCGTGCTCCAGAACCTGATGAAGGTGTTAGACAGGAAAGTTCAAGTTCTGACTTTACATCTGATTCTGAGGACCTAGCTGCACTTGACGATAACCGGTCTTCTAAAGATAATAACCTCTTGTCCTCTTCATTAAATAGTACTACGCCTGTGAGAAACTCTAATGGGCAAAATTCTGAATGCGGTCCTAGCAAGGGTGCACTTCACAATGAGTTAATAGGTCTGCTAGAGTCAGGTCCTGATAAGGATGGTCTTGAACCTGTTTCGGGAAGAAGACAGGTGGAACGGTTGGATTACAAGAAGCTCCATGATGTGAGTATTCTCTTAAGATTGATGATATGTTATGTTCTTTAAAAAAACATTATATTTCTATTTTCTAATTTATTCTTTGAAATACATGGGCAACTCTCTCTCAACAGTATACAATCATAGTTTTTTCCTAACACATGCATGACTTAATCTTTGAGACAATCATATATGCAAACATAGTTTATTGGCAATATGATTCTTTTTCTATTATTATTATTTAAGAGTATGACATTACCATATATGGAGGGAGGAATCATTCTTTGATAGGGAGGTTATGTTTTAATCAGTTAGATGACGAAGCTCAGGTTAATATTATGCTTTTTATTTTGATAATTTTCAGTGTGCACTACTTAGTATTGTTATTGTAGTGGAAAGATTTTCCTTCTCTCTGACAGTTGTATTTGTAGTACTAAATTTGATGAAAAAAAGAGGAATAACATTTTTAGTCCTTCAACTTTAACTTTTAGTATATAAATTTTCAAAATTTTCAATTTAAACCACAAATTTTCAGAAATAGGTAAAAATAGTCCATGCCTTTAGTTTTTTGTTAGCTGACGAATGATGGGTTGACTAAGACTCTTTTTCATTTTTATTTTCTAATACTAGTTACACTGATGTGGTGCTACAACATTAATTTTATATATGCAGTTCTATTTCCTTGTGTGGCAAAAAAGTAACATAATTCATTAAACACCAAAACATTTAAACATAAAAATATTCCCAATTGATCATAAATTGAAAACCAAAGCTCAAACTTTTATAAATGTCTGCATAATTAATATTATTAAATTAATTAAAAAGAAAAGGTCAAGGTTTCTATTGCTTAAGGAAATTGAAGTAGAACCATTTAGACCTATTTTTTTAAAATGCACAATTTAGATTGTAAGATTTGAAAACTTAATAGGTCAAATAGACTTCGAAAAATGTAATTTGCCTTTTAAAAAATCTATTTTGTAATGTCTAAATTTTATCGTTGTTACATTGGACATCAGTCAATATTTCCTTTCTTTGGTTCCTAAAATTTACATTTTATTATTATATAGCATTTTCTTATAAGACTATTGACTTTATCCAAATAAACTTAATATTGAACAAAGCAGGAAATAGAGAGATTTGTGTTCCATGCTTTTTAGTTTCTGTATGAGAGTACGTACAATGCATTTTGCTGGATTGTGGAATGTACAATCAGTAGTAGAGGATTTATAATTCTTTTCTCCTCCTCTGAATTAGTTCTTAAGTACTTTTATGTTCTTCGTCAATAGAAAAAAGTTTCAAGTGGTCTTGTTCCCATCAAGATGTGTTTATGCAGCTTTAGTTCAACATGTTTACATGTCTTGTGTGAATAAAAGTGAATGTACTTGTGTATCAAATATCTTATAAAACGAACTCTAGATATTCAACATGGCTTGTGCTAGGTTTTAGACTAAATGAGTTAATGAATTCTTATTTATTGATACTATTTCCCTATTACATCACGGAAGGAGACATACGGGAATGTTCCTACTGACTCAAGCGATGAAACATACGAGAGTAGTTCTATTGATTCAAATGATGATAGAGGTCGAGGTAGTAGTAATACAAGGAAGAGAAGCCCTAGAAACCTGGTTCCTTCATTGTCGAAAAATGGAACCAACGATGATTTGAATAATATAAAAGATAAACGCAGTTCTAAAAGGAGAACTCGTCAAAAGCCAGCTGCTGAAAATATGAATAATTCTGTGACTAGAACTCCTGAAGACTCTGTGAAGAAATCTAGTTCTTCTGTTAGACGAACCACATCATCATCACATAGAAGACTCAGTCAACCTACATTGGAGGTATTTTTTTTTTCTTTTTTTTTTTCCAGCTCTGTTCTGATTCCCAAACATTATCCATAATAAGATGTTTTCTTATACCTTTTTGTTTGAACTGGGATTTCTATTTTCGTTATTTTATCATTTTTCTCTTGTATCTGTGTGTTCCTTTCCTTTTCTTTCTTTTCCCTTTTTTGGGTGCCGTTGGGAAATAGGGTTTTTATTTGAAGATTTTTCTGTTGCTCCCCCTTAAGAATGCTGCATATTGGTGCTTAAAGACTATATCATAGCAAAGCAGATGAATGTTGGAGTCACATAATGTTAGCTATGCGATCTATTACGTTATTTGTTTCAAAATTTCTTATTAAATTAAATGTGTCAATATAAAAATGACTCTGAATCTTGTCGAGTGGTATCAATAATTGCTGAGACACTCAATTAGTTTTCTTCTGTATTTCATCTCTCTCCCATGAAAATTGAAAATTAGGTTCAGACTGAATCCTGTAATCTGAATCAATACTCTCATTAACGGTTGTATTAAGTTGTATATAAGTAATTGAACTGTCGTGTTGATTTGGTTTAAATTAAAATGTCTCTTTTGTGTTTGAAATAAGATTTTTCTTCAGTATTGCGAATAATTTTGAGCATTTTAGTTCTTCATGTGTCTAGGTTTTCTTTTTTCCTCTTTTTTTTTTTGCAACTGGCGGTTCACAATTTTGATCTATTTATTTGAAACAATACACTCTTGGTTTCAACTCAGATGCTTTACTACAATTCTATAAGTTATCAGCTTCCATGACATTGTCAGTTAGGTTAGTTATGAACATCCTTCATCTTCTTTAGATGCTTTATTGTGAAATATCAGTTTCTCTATATGATTGTATAGTTTACGTGGTTTTTTTAAATAAACAGGCCTAGATTTTGAAACATGAGTACAATTTCCTTAGAAATACATAGAGGAAGCAGCGATACTCTAATTGCTGAGCTATGCTCACGTTAGCTACTAATTATTAATTTGATTCAATTACTTGTTCTTAATATTGTTGCAAATGTTTCAGAGACTTTTTACATCATTCCAAGAAAATCAGTATCCTAAACGAGCTACAAAAGAGTGTTTGGCACAAGAACTAGGACTCAGTCTGAAGCAGGTTATGCATTGGGTTCCTTAGAAGTTATAGCTCACATTTTTATTTTAGCTTAGAAGTTGGGCTTATTTATTTATTACATTATCAGGTTAGCAAATGGTTTGAGAACACACGTTGGAGCACACGCCATCCCTCAAGCACTGAAGCTAATATAGCGAAGAGTGCTTCAAGAATGGCCATTCAATCATCTCAGATAAGTGGAGAACTGCCCAAGCCTGAGCAAGAATCTGGTGCATGTTTCAGAGACACCAATAACAATGGTGCTCAACATCAAGAATCACCGAAGGCAAATAGTGTTGTGGCCCCATGTCAGGGCGGAGATACAGGGGATGACAAATTGGCAACTCAGAAAACTAATAGACCAGAATCTACTGGTACCAAATCCAGAAAACGGAAGGGCAGGTCGGATCACGTGGCATCA
The DNA here is from genome assembly GCA_026257165.2 of Telfairia occidentalis. Lineage (NCBI taxonomy): Eukaryota > Viridiplantae > Streptophyta > Magnoliopsida > Cucurbitales > Cucurbitaceae > Telfairia > Telfairia occidentalis. Next base: position 847,928 of record JAOANK020000057.1, on the reverse strand, counting down.
CGTTCAAAGGAGAGACAAAAGCCTCCTGCCAAGTCACCAAAATTTAATGAAATCCAAACAGCGGATAAGGTTAGGACGAGGAGGAGGAAATCCATTTAGATTATGAAGTTTTGATCTTTCCAGGAAAATTATTCCGGCTATTTACCCTCTCCCAAGAAACACATTAGATCAGGTGCTGGCATTGTTTGAAGGGAGGTAATTCCAAGAACAATCCCAATTGCTTGTAGTTCTTTGTGATCACATTAAAATCCCCTCTTTCTAATCCCTTACACATATATCCTTAGTGATAGTTGCGTAAATCTAGAACTTCTTGTTAGATATTTATTTAAATTATCAAATTAATGTTCTCACCAGATCCGTTTCTTGATATGTGTTGAACAATCAATTGCTGGCTATCCATTTTGTTGTAGAGGTTGTCTGTTAAACGACCTGGCTTGTTCAGTTTAAGGTCACCTCTGGATTCATTTCACCTGGCGGTAGTCCATTGCTTCATTGCTCTGCATGGATCATCTTTGATTTCGGAAGCTATGCTAATTTGAACAACCCCCGAAAAAGGAAAAGGAAGAAGCCAAATAAATAGAACAAGAGAGCTACAAAGCACCCTTCAGCCTCAAAGTTTTCTTCTCGATGAGCAAGCTTTGCGGATGCAACATTGCTTTTGGCTCAAGCAAAATATTTTAATGTCATCTTGATCTTGCTGAGTGAAACTTTTCGCAATTAATCCTGTTATGATATAGAACTTTAGGTTCTGCAAAATTGAAATGATGACACTAATGTTGAATGTAGTTCTTTACACATTGAAAGCAATCATATCCCGACATGGGTCCTATGTTAACCAATGTGAATGAGTAAAAATGATGTAAACGACTCAAGCTAGTATTAAACCCTCTTCCAAGTTGATGGCGCTTACGTCCAAGCTTTCTGGATGTTATCATCCTCTAAATCACTGGAGGCTGGAGCTCTGGGTGGAATGTGATTGAGCACTGAAACGTATTTGAGACATTTCTCCCAAATGGGAAATCACACGAAGAGATGACAAGCAAAAATCTTGAAGTTATAAATAATTATTGATCTTTTTCTTCTGCCTTACAGCCTACTTTGTTTGTATGTAATTTATATCCTCTATACCCCACAGTTGAAACAAATCAGGGCTCGTGTTTCAACAAGCAGAAGAGATGTAGTATTAATGGTGCAATCTTCTGGTTACACATAGGAATCTAGCAATTCCCCTAAAGTTAGTCATGTACTTGGTGTATGAACAAGCTATTCGGCATTATACGAATGAAGACGACGACTCCAGAGTACCATGACAGACAGATGCGAGGATTAAAGTCGGAGATTCAGGTCGAGCTTGAGCGGTTCTGATGGTGATGGCTCTGGGAGAATTTGATGTTGAGTGAAGCGGAAGCTTCCTGGCCACATCAAGTCCATGGCATCCCCCAGCATGAAGGGTGCCCATGAACCAGTTTTGACATGATTAAATCTTGCTACTACTGCAGTATGTTCTCTGCCTGGTTTGTGCACAAGTGAATGTGGCTGAACACCAAGTGATCTAATCATAGAATTATGGATTGGGAGGCCAAGCAGAGTCATCATTCTCTGGGCTTGGTGCCTTCTGGCTGCACTTCTCTCCCTCTTGTGGGCATTTTGGTGGCCTCCCAATGCCTGTGAACTGTAGAATACCCTCTTACAAAAGTTGCATGAAAAGGTCTTGGCTGAAGCTGCAGATCTTTGTGATTCAGTTAAAAGCTGTTTGTTCCTGCCCAGGCTCAAGTTCAGCCACTCCAAAGCTCCTACACCATCAGGTTGGTCTGTTGCTTCTTCTTCTTCTTCTTCTTCTTCTTCTTCAATTGAGTCCCCTTGTCCTTTGCTGTCTATCAACGATTCAATTTGTTCTCCTTGAAAAATCATTGCAACCCCAGATTCCCAAATTGAACTATAAAATGAACAGGATTGCAGATTCTTTTATCCAACCCTGAAACTGAAGCTGTGGGAATGATAGCAGATATTGATCCTTCCTGGTTTTACCAGATGAACGAATGCTGAGAGAGCTGTGAGAATTAAAGGGGTAAGTTCTGATATATATGTTTTTGCATTTCTTATCTTCATTCTCGTCCCGACCATTAGTGGTCCAGTGGACAATGCTTATGTCATCTATACTGTTTCCCTTTCAAACTAAAGGATTCCCCACTTCCATCAATCTTTCCGATCCCCAATGTCTTAATACTCTCTTCCCAAATTATACCACTTTTTTACGTTGGAGATGCTTTTAAGAAATCAGATATTCATTGTCTTCAATTATTTGCTTTTGACGGAATTATTATAGGTTGGCTAGTGGTCAAATAAGTCGTAAATCTAGATATCTTTAAAGTTATGAGTTCATACAGTGGTGGCTACCTATTTAAGATATTGAATATTTTATCAATTTCTTGATGCTAAATGTTCTAAGTTAGATAGTTGTCTCGTAAGATTAAATGAAAAGTGCATAGTTCTTTGACGGTTACGAAACAAATATGTATTTGCTTGTATAAATGCCTAACCTTGCAAGCTCAACCAAAAGTTTGAATTCAAGAGCACTTCAATTATTTGCTTCAACCCCACAAAATTACTTGACGTATAGAAAGATGGGTCAATATCTAAACTCGAAGATAATGTTGGATTTTCTTTTGTCTCTCTATTGGTACCATCTTAGCCACAACTTTAGGAGCAATATACCAACCTTACACAGAACTTCTTTTGGGAAACTTTGAAAAAAAATACACGATTGAAAGTCGTACAAAACTGCAACATCAGTATCACTTAAAGTCACAATCTAACCATCTATTTGAATTGTCCTTCCAATGTAATGAAGGAGTGCTTTTTATCCAACACATAAGTAAACGAATCACTTTTAAAACTACTTTTGTAGGATTCTTTCTGAGGCTGTTGTTTGCGATACATATCTATAACTGAGTGATTTTCTTTTGGGTCTTCATTCTGTTTGGAAAAAGAGAATAAGCAAAAAAAAGTTGTGAGAAGAAGCATCACACAAAGCAGATAATAGTGGTTTAAACATCTTTATTAGATAGATGGCTTTGCATCCTGACCTAATTGTACATGATTGGGATAATGATGAGTTAGTTTTTATCATATATATCTGATTATTCCTGCTTTCTTTTTTCCACTTCATTTAGCATTCAGCCTAACCCTTTTCTCTTGGCCAATCACATGACTTCTGCAGGGGAAAGCCATTCAAGAACCACCTCCTATTCTATATATTGCTATTAAGTTATTTCTTTTCATTATGATCTCATGGAAAAGGATGGTACCCCACCAACAAATTAAAGATGGTCTCTTTTGGCTAATAACATGCAGTGAATGGTAATGTTCTCAAAATAGTATCTGATTGATTAGGGTTGCTGTTATATATAATATATTATTTTTGTTATTATTTTGAGGGGGCGGTGGAAAGGATAAGAAAGGGAAGGTGTTTCTTTCTTCCACTTCTTTTACCCTTTTTTGATTCAATATGGATTACCTTGGAAGTACTTGTTCATGTCCTCTTGTCTGCAAAACTTTAAGACAGGATTTTTCTCTCTCTCTCTCTCTCTCTCTCTCTTGGAGGAGTGAAGAGAAAGGAAGGAGACATTGAAATCTTTACTCTCGATGAACTCACTAATCTTGTCTAATAATTTTATTTCATTTGTTCTTTGTTTTGTTTAGTGTCTAAAGAGTGACTTGACTTGACTTGAACTCAAGTCATTTGTTATTAGTACAAGGTATGTCAATCGTCACCAAGGACCTCTCCCTCTAAATATTATAGGTTGAGGCATGAGCTTCTCGAGTTATATCATACAGTATTCAAGTCACTCGTATTCAATACAAGTTGTACTCCAAAATCTAATTATTAACGAAAGTTCTACATCTAGTTTGAATAGTGGATAATAAAGTAGATTCAACAAATTAGTTGGTCTACTAACGGATAAAAGGTAGATTCTACCATAGTCTCTACATAAAATCATAGTTAATGAAAGCTTGGCAATCACACTTACAAAAGAGCACAAAATTGTATTATTTTGATATGAGACAATATGAAATTACCCAATTAAATAATGATTAGAATAAGTTTGGTTCCCTATGATGAAAAATATGAATTATTATTGATGAGGATGGAGAGGCTAAGTTTGGAATAAAGGTTTATAAATTATGGGGGATGATGATCATGCAACCAAAAGATGGTCAAGTGGATTTTCTCTACTTTTTGAAGTGCACTTACTTTCTAACTGAGGTTCACTTCACAACAGTCCTTTTCTGTATATTACACATCCAATCGTGAGGTACTAAAAATTAATAATAATAAATTCATTTGTGATTTTAATTTGAATACGTAGAATCACATTTAAAAAGAGAGAAAAATGATGATAAATATACTATTACATGTTTTAAATACATTTTTATTTTTTTTAAATTTAAAATACATGACTTAATATATTATAAATTATTATAATTTTATAAATGTTAAGTATACAAGATTTATAACATAAAATATTAATAATATTTGATTGAACTAAATATTTAGTTTGTTATAATTACAATTTTATTGTTTATGAATATAATACTTAATAAGAACCAATTTCTAAATTTTGTACTAAATACATCTGAAAACACAGAATACAACTTTATTTTCAGTGAATCCTTTGTTTTCAAATTTATGTTTTCGTATCATTCACTAAATGTACCCTTAGTTACTTCTACATTTATAAGAACTAGAATTAAAATAAGAGACCGCGAAATATTCTTAAGAAAAACGTGAACCCTAGACGAAGATTCTTCAAACTCGCCCCGTTCTCCAGGACAGGTCGCTGCAAACAAAGATTAAAATTTTTAATGGGGTCAAAGATAGAGATTCAAGAGACCATCATCGTCCTCGCCCTATTACCATCTGCAATCAAGTTCCTTGTGGGGGGGTTTTGGAAGGAATAAGTCATGGGAGTTGGAGGTCCCCATTGTTGAATTCAAGGTATTCTTTTGGGTTCCCTAACAAGTTTTTTTAATCAGAGGAAAGCAGGAGGGCCAGTCCAGTTGCAGGGAACAACACCAGCTAGGCTAAGTCTATGGGCCATAAAAATTAACAAAGATCTCCAGATGCTCCTGCAAGCAGCCATGAATTGCATTGCATTGTGGACCAAATGAAAACCATAAACCATAAACTTGGCTTTAAAAACATGAGATGTTAGTGTCAATCAAATCGGCATTGGCACACCATGTGCCTGTTGCTATTGCGCTCCCACCTACAACATGGATTATTTCAAATAAGAGTCTGAGCTACAACAGCCACACAACACCAACCTCATTTTTAACACTGTGAAACCTGAATACAGACAAGCATTTAACATGATTCTACTTCGTGTCGATTATTGGATATGTGATTTGAACTGTTCCATTCAAACTGTGACACACTTGACTCTAATTGGTTGTTGAAAAGTTAATGTCCCATGAACAAATATAATTCACTTACATTTGAATATATGAAAAGCGAAAACACAAGTTTGTAGTATCATGATTCTTCACATCATTTTACTCATTATACGAAAGCAATAATGTGTGTAAGAATATACGAAAGCTTACCCAAAAGTGTGACCCTTCCGTGTTGGGCTTGTAATCTTTTAGGAACTGGATATCATTTCTCTTGGTCGATAATTTCTTAGGTTTGAGGTGTTGAGAAAACTAATAGAAACATGAATATTATAATGTGATTCTAAATTCAGCAACTGAAATGAAAGTTAATGAAGGTAAGTAGTTACAAGATTCAGCCCAAAAAGTAACAAGGTAAGTCAGATAATCAACAATCGTTAATTTAAAGGAATCCATAGGCAAACAGAGTAAATTGAATGAACTCCCGAAATTAAGGGAAATGATCTAGAAATTTTTTGTATTACATCTGCCACCTAATAAAAGTTACCAGACCAGAACTTCTTCCTACTCAACTTCCCCACGGAGAATTGTTCACGTGTGCTTCTACTAGAGACCGCTCAAGTACCTGCAATGTAAGACAAAAGGAAACGCAATAAGAACTCGATAACACATGAACATCTTACAATTTTAATTCGAGTTCTTCAATGATGTAGTGCTTCAGGACAGTGAAAGTATACATCACAAGAATATCATTGACAGAAAATTTGTGCGCTACAGGTCCATATCTAATGAAAGTTTTGCCTCTTATCATGTATATATAGCACATCTGATGAAACCCTTGGTTCTTTCATATACCACATCTGCCAGTTATTAAAAATAAGGACTGCTAGAAGCGTGTATTAATTCCAGTCCAACTTACGATACCCAGCAATAAGCAATGGAGTGTGCAAGTTATCAACCTCCTGAACCCTCTAGTATATTTATTTCTAGCTTAACAGTACAATTAGCTAAGAACAATAAGCAGCGTTTCTAGGGAAGTAATCATAAAATAAGAAAGGTCAGCTCAAAAGCTTTATGCATGACAGAGATGAAGTATCAGTCCATCATGGAAGAAGCTTTGGACATCATCCTTGATAATAATCTTAAAATGATGTATGCCCACATCAATCTCAAATGCATTATTCTAAAAGAATTTGAGTGAGCGAGTTATATAGCTCACTATTATCACACCATAATATTTCTTCACTTTCTCCATCGAAGGAATTAAATAAGTTGACAACTAAAAGAAGTTAATTCATTAAACAGGATCAAACATCCTCTTCCTCTCTTCCCACACGTGTCTCTCTCCTCCTCACCCACCTCAACTGCATATATTCACCATCACCACTTTAGATATCTGAAGTTCTTTTTGAAGTTTAGAAACGTACACAAAATATACTACTAGAAAATGAAAATGAAGGGGAAAGGAATCGAAAAGTCAAAAAAAAAAGGGACCTACAAATGTTGCGACAGTCTCCTGCTTTTGAATGATAGAATGTCCTCGTGCATCACCCATCTTTTCCAGTCCTTCCTAAAAATCCCAATCCCAATTTCTTCTTATTAAATGACATTTTAATGGTATAAAAATAACTGCCTAACTCATGCCACATCATATGATCCAAACACAAAAATTTGCTGAGATGTAATGACACCATGGTTACAACGATGGTCACACTGAATAATGACCTCATGAAGAAACATCTGCTATATGTTTTTCATGTTTCCCGTAAACAAGACTCACAAAGAGGATACTAGCGATCCTGACAAGTACGGCAGAAGGTACCGTGAGACAGCTCGCAAAACGCCCGTGCGCTAACACATAGGTGGGATGTCAGGCAGGGAGCACCCAGCATAGGCAGAAGAGACTGTGTGCAGCCCAGTTCTCCCAAATTCCTGGAAAGGATAGTAGGAAAACAAGAGTAAATCATGCCTCTAACTCATGAAAGAAATCCAGAAAATTGCAATCAAGCACCATAGAGTTTTTTTTCAAAAAAAATAATAATACGAAACTGTATTGCAAATGAAAGAGCGAAAAAAGACACCCTAGGGAAGAGAACGAGGAAACCCATGCCCAAGAGGGCTAGAAATAAAAGGGCCTTCCAATCAAGGTTGATCATGAGAGAAACAAAATAAAAATGAGAGTTTGTTTCAAAGCCAAGATTTAATACTTAAACTGGAAGATGAAATAGATAAAGCTATTCCTGATTGTAAGGAATCAGTCAAGGAAGACCATCTTCGATCAACTAGCTGTGGTTAAGATCCCCTTGATATCTATATCATTCCCATCCCTAGAAAGAAAGCAGGGAGGTAAAATCTCGCGTACTTCCTATCAGTTTTCAAAGCTCTCGAAAGTGTAGCCAGAGACATAGTAAAAGCCCTTAAGAGATTTTTCTTTTTCAGGAAGGGGAAAACTAAGATCGAGAGTGTCATCTCATAAATTAGAAGATTGTTTTCCTTCCTTTGGAGGTTCAAGTCTTGGCATGGGTAACATAGCAGCTAGGAATGATACTCTTCTAACAAAATGGCTTTGGAGATACACAGCGGAAGTTCACTATTTATGGCATAAGGTTGTTAGGAGCAAATATAGTACATAGACTTTGTAAGCTAATCAATGAAAATACTAAAGCTAGGACTCGAATTCCTTGGGTTATCACGTGCTTTGATACGAAGCAAATTGAAAATGCTGGCCGCCTTTTATGTAAAACATCATTTTAATTGATAAACATAAAAATGGTTAGGCTTAATGCTGCTTTGGAGTGGAACAGATAATGTTTTTAGATTTCTGTAATTCATTTTTTAGTGTAATCATAAATAACTTAACACTAAGATTATTGTAACCCATTTTTGTAGGATTTAATAAAAAGATAGGGATGATGATAAAACTTTTAGAAGCATGAAAATTAAACTAAAATTAAGGTTAAAAAATCAACAGAGAAAAATACAATTTAACCTAAAATATATTGATCAATGAAATTGCCAACTTAAATATAGTTCTATACCATTGACTAAAAAGATTGAGCTTCAAATCTTCACCCCACATGTTTTTTTTCTCTCTTTGGATAAGAAAAATTCAACCCACATATTGAACTCAAAAAAAAAAAATTGATAAATGAAATTTGTTTCTCGTGAATAAAGTAGTAATAAGCATTATAAGCAATTTCAAATAATAAACATACGCTTCGCTAAATATGACAGTATTTAAATCCGAGAAGTTGATCGCAATAGAAACTGAATAAAGCGAACTAGTATACAACTCGTTACTGATGTAAAACAACAGAAGTTAACAATACAGAATAGGAATTATAACTCATACGCTATGCGATTATATTTTTAAAATAACAAGCCCACAAATTAGAATCCAAGTGCAGAAACAACTTCTTAAAGAGAATCAAAATTAAACAGAGATAGAAACGACAAAAGAAACAGGCATCTGGCAACTGGCATATATATATATATATATATATATAACCACAATTCCACAGCATTTCTTTCCCAAGTAATTCATTTGTCAATTCGTTTCGCACGGAAACCCAAACAACTAATTTAGAAAGTGGGGAAGTACCTCGAAGTCGAGAATGAAAGTCGACGAGATCGAAGGCGAGGTGGAGCGGCGAGAGGTGGCGGCCGGAGCCGAGGAAGAGAAGGAGTCGATCGGAGAGAAGAAGCCCTAACAGTGGAAATCAGGGAGCGAGATAGAGATCCAGAGCGCCAAGCCATTTTCGAGAGTGCAGCTCTTTGTTTGATCAAAATTCAGCTAAGACGAGACGAAGAGTTAGAACTCGCAAGAGACCGCAAGGGTTTTACGAGGGTACAATACAATACAAGGAAATGCTATGGTGGGTTGAACGTCTATGGACTTTGATGTGGCTTACGCAATATAAACCACACGATTTAATTCAGACGGCCCGATCTGATTCCTCCAAAATTCATGCATGATAAGCAGATGGTCTAAATTCACAAAATAAAAAATATTAAAATCTAACTTCAACATTGGTTAACTAGCTATAGACATGTATTCTCAATCAAAAGATTGAAAGTTCAAATCTATACTCCCACAAGTTCGACACAACAGAAAAAAAAATCTATATTTAAAGTTTAAACTTTATTTTTTAATTTTAAATTTGAACATTATTCTAATGTTAAGATATGACACATGAATAACATTCCCTACAAATTTAGTTATAGAATTATATTAAAATTTGACAAAAATTTAATGAACAAAACCTATATTTAAACTTCATTTTTAACTTTGGACTTAAATATAGTTTAAATGATAAGGCATTTTACTCAAAGAAAAAAATGGTAAGGCATCAATTATCTTTTCCAATGATCAAAAGATAAATTAGTATATTATTTTGCCACTCAATATTCACTTACACAATACTCACCTCCAACATATGTGATTTGAATACATGCCTTAATACATGAATATCAATACTTAAAAAAATGATTATTTTTCTAAAATTCAACGAACAAGTTCTAAATGTTCAAGATTTATAATAGAACAAACCATAAAGTGCTTAAATAAGATTAACCTTATTTTTTAAAAAAAATATTAGTTTAAATTTTATCATAACTTAAAGCATAACTTACTCTTACAATGTCTTCAAATTGTCAAAATATTTATCGAAAATATGCTTTATGAAGATTAAAGAATACCATAATGAACTAATATTGGTAAGATTTTTCATTTCATTATAAATAGTAAAATATCAAAAGCATTTCTGAAAACATAGATTATGTGTGAATACAACAAATTCGACTCCCTCCCCTCCAGCCCAAAATAACAAAGCGAAATTGTTGTCTTTGAATGGTGGGCAGAAGGTTCTGGTGCAGATTCTGAAAGAATCAAAGAAGGGTTTCAAAGATTTCTAAAGCCATTGCTGCTGTGGAGAATCATTTTGGTAGAGAGTATGTTCCAACACATTTCAACAGCTTATCGAAAGTGTAGACTTTGCCAGATGATAAATTTGCAGCCACTGTAGCCCCTCTGTAGTGTAATCTTGCAAGGGAAATTTGTTCCGACGACCAAAGACCGACTTCGTCGAGATCGCCTCCCGTCCAGCAGATGTTTACTGTCAAGCCACCCCGCGCCTTTAATCCTTTAACACAACCGTACGGCCAGATTTCGCGGGGAAGAGCAGGAAGCAAGTACAGATCATTCACAGTGCTCTGGACAAGCATTTCGGCTATGGCAGCTGAGAATCTGATTGACCAGCACCCAAAAACTATATGATCAGATTGCTTGTAGATTATCAAGAGAGAGGAAATTGATTCATTTGGGTTCTAAATAACTTTCATTGCAAATTTCCATTCACAATAAGAGAAGTGAATAACGAAATGTAAAGTATGCAGCTTACCCAAAGTTGGCATCTATTTGAAACGGGGGGTGCGCAGTGAACAAGTTGCTGTACAGACCGCCTTCATAATCACTTTCATGATCTGGATCGACGAGATCGAACAAATGCTTAACCATTCGGTACGCGTGCTCGCTGTTCTGAAGACGAGCCCATAGAGCGATTTTCCATGCAGTCGACCATCCCGGACCTTCCTCTCCTGTTTCACATGAGAAGCTCTATGAGCAGCGTTACTTAGCGCAATGATCAAACTAAGTTTATCTTAAAAACACTGCAATAATATCTATGAAAGCCTAAAGTAGAAGAAAATTCCAAGAAGTTGGTGGACAGATAGAGACCTCTTTTATGTAGAGTATTATTTGCAGCTTCCGAAATGTTGGGAGTTCTCTCAACAGTTATAGTGTGTCCAGGATACAACCCGAACAAGTGTGATACGTGTCGATGATGCACTTCTCGGTCCTCAAAATCAAGAGCCTAATCCAAGAAATGCTGAGTTAGGGCAGTCTAGATAACTCTACAAGGTTTCTGGTTAAGAGATGAGATACTTACATACCCATTCCATGAGAGAACCATCTGTAGATATCTTATAAGGTAACAGCCTAGCTTGAGCCCTCCGGACCTTTTCGATAATAGCATCCTTGCTTTTCCCCAGAATCTGTTAAACGGGTTAACTTTAAAACAAGTAAACAAACGTGTCCAGTAGATGACGTAAATAAGTTTCAGTTTACGAGCACAAGGAAGAAGCTTCACCTCCGCAGCAGATACAATGGATGAGAAGACCTCTTTTATGATAGCTATATCCATTGTTGATGAGTAACTCACACTTGCGGGTTTACCATCAGGAGCTATAAACATGTGTTCTGGAGATGTTGATGGATTCGTTTCCAAATATCCGTCCTTGCGATCAATTAGCCAATCCAACAGAAACGATGTGCATCCTTCCATAAGAGGATATGCCTTGTTTTTCAAAAAGTCCTGAATGTGGATCGAAATTAGATAAGATGTTGAACATAAATGTCCATTGAGAGAAAGAGGTAACACTTTGATTCTGGGTTCAATCACTATTCTTAAAAATATGAAAGAACTCATCAACCTTTAGTATCACAAAACATCAGCTCAAACTAAGCACTGAATAAGGACAGCCATGGAATTGCAAGCAGGAACTTACTTTGTCCATTGTGTAAGTGTAATGCTCCCATAGATGAGTACACAGCCATGCTCCACCCATTGGCCATAAAGCCCAAACAGCTTGTCCTCGATCGGGAGAACTTTTCGCCCAGATGTCCGACACTTGATGAGCCACCCAACCATTTGCTTCATAGTTCACCTACAAAGTTGGAAAAGGGTGAGGACAATAACAAACACAAGGTGGAGAATGTTGGCCCTATAATGGAAACCATAGGAACGACCCCCAAAAACAATGGCTTTAGGCTATCAATCTTCAATACACAACATATGTAAACTTAATTTTAGAATGAGCTGAAAATAGTTAGAGCCTGAAATCGGATATAATCCATTTTTGACACATCAACTAGTTGTTATCCAACTACATTAAAGAAACTCCTTAAACAATGCCATGTATTTTGATTATTGATCTTTTTTCTGATATCAATATAGAGAACCAAAATTGAATTATTAAAAACAATTATGTACAGAACAGAATAACTAAATATTGAAGGTACAGATGCTTACTTTTGCAGTCTTACGTCCATTGATAGACAAGAAGGATGTGAAATCAAACAATGGCTCCTGGCACTCCCTAAGGTTGCACGGAAGGGACGGCCAATAGTTCATTTGAAGATTAATGTTCAAGTGTGGAGCACCGCTGATGCAAAAGAAAAAGGGAACCAGATAAACATCTAAGGAGATAAATTGTGACAAAAATTCTTAAGAGAAAAACAAGTTATCACATTTCATCAACGGTTTGTTTTCTCCTTTCTTATGGTGAAATGCTGTGCAATATTCTAAACTGGAGGATCAGGAGAAGGTAGGCAGAGAGAGAGATAGTTATGTTTCACTCAGTTCACTTCCTTCTACATTTTTCCGAAAATCTAACTCCAAAAATCCATTAGATGAAAATATAAAGCAACACAGTATAAAAAAAATAAGACTAAAAACTTACTCCCATGCTGGTTCAATGTGCTTATTCCATATACCCTGAAGGTTTGCCACCTGAGTTCCAGGCCGCGAACAAGAGATAAGAAGATATCGACTATATTGGAATAGCAGCTCCACCAAGGATGGGTCTTCATCAGTCCGAAAAGATTTTACCCTCTCTGCAGTAGAAGCTACTCTAACTTCCTTTCCCTCAAGACTAGTTGAAGAGGATCCATTCTTAGAGCTCTTTGAAAGATGTAATGAGACGCGGTGAAAAAGACTCTGATAGTCATTCAAATGCCGTGTGTAAAGATCCGAATATGACAAGTTTTTAGTCTTCTTCATTGTAGTAAGAGACTCTGAAGATGGATCCTTCCCAGACAACGAAGGCTCTGTAAATGGCCCTTTAAATGAAGATGAAGCCACCAGACGCAAGACAGCCCAATCTGACCCATTAACCTTTAACTTCTTTTCATCTAAATCATGAACTACTCCACTGCCATCACTAACCTGTAAACTAAGAACGGCAGAGAATTGAATTCCCTTGGGATTGTCATCTAAATCCATTTTTGGAGGGATCCTCACACCTGGACAGCTTCCATGCAGTACGATCAGTCTTTGACCATCTATTATATGCGAGCTGTGATGTAACTTGCTATCCATGGACACTATAAATGACAAAGACCTTGGTTTGCTTGCAGATATTTTGGTTACCATTACTTGATCGGGATTAGAAGCAAAATATTCCCTTGTAAATTCTACATCACCCACAGAGTACTTCATTCTCGCTGTGGCTGTATTCAAGTCTAATTCTCGATGATAAGTCTCTGGAGTATATGAATGATGGGACTCATCAAACTCTAGCTTGATATCACCCAGAAGTTGATAAACCTTCACGATCACAAGATTGTTGGTAAAACATAATACTCAAACAAACTGCTTCAAAATTAAAAGCTCTATCAAGTTTTCAATATGATAAACAACTAAAACTCCAAAGAAAATAGAATAATTAATGAGTTTTCTTTTGGGGAATGACAAAAATTATTTCTGAAATGCTAAAATGGACATCCCTTCCTAGTAAGGGTAGCTGGATGAGTAGATCTTATTCAACTGGCTCAAGCCATTTGATGGCCAGTTACTTCTCAGCCTTGCATAGCGGTTTAATATAGCATGAAAGGCATACAAGTAACAGGAGATGAGCTTACCAGGGACTGGAAACAAAATGAAAGCAAAAAACTATAAAGAATATTCATTAGTTTTGGAAAAACTCAGCTGCTTTAGCAATGGAGTAAATTCATTTAAGGATCACATTGTGCACTAGTAAATCTTATTATGAGGGGTTGAGAAGTATTACATCAGACGGCTTTCCTGACAGCTTGACTGCTGCTTCAGTAGCTTCAGCATATTTTCCATCGTCGACAAGCTTTCTAACCTCTGTTAGAGCCTCAGGAGAATCTGGATTGGTGTAGTCCGCAGGAGTTCCGGTCCAAAGTGTATCCTCTGCATGAATTCTTATTAGCCTTTGGAGTGCATAATTAAAACTAGAACAGTTACATTATATACACTGACTAGATTGACATGAAGCAGTAAAGTTATGTTCATGGCATAAACCATGCCTCGATACCCGGAAAACAACTTCCCCAAAAAAGTCAGAAACGAAATGACTTATGATACCAGATCCATCCATCCAGTATGGAAATATACACCTCTGGATATTTTATATCTTTTCCATATACTTAACAGCCATTCAAAACACAACCTATAAGTAAAAACTCCGCAGTCGAAGGAAATGCTATAATTCAGACCAATCTAGCTGAACCAGCCGCCTAAAGACTATCCAACAGTAAAGGAAGGTGAATCTTGTACTCAAACAGCAAAACTAACACCAGCAGGCGTTAAAAGTAAATTGACGATGGTCAATATTATATTGCCAACTACTACGCCAGTTGACAAATCGCGGTACCAAAATCCACTTCAATCACGAAAATTCGATAAAATGGGTTTTCTCATCAAAAGAAACATTCCCAAATTAGTAATTGCAAGAAGAAAAAAAACGAACCCAGATAAATGTCATGAAGTCACACGCTCACACATCTGATTTTTCAGCTACCAAACACCATATTGCAACTTTCAAAGTTCAAAGAAACAAAAAGAAAAAAAGCGTCAAGAGTTTAAGGGAGCCAAACCATTGAGCTGAAGAATCTCAGTGTCGACACCGCCCCAAACCATCGCTCCAAGCCGCCCATTCCCAATAGGAATGGCATCGGTCCAATGCTTGGCGGGAGCATGAAACGTAAGCTTCAAAGGGTCGGAACTCTCCGCCATTTCCACTGAACCCGGCTTCCAAATGTCCCTCTCCGCCATGGAAAAGGGTAAACAGAGAGAAATCAGAAGCAGAGCAAGAAGAAATCCATTTTCATGGAGAAGGGTGTTCTGATTTGGAAGCAACATGAAGAATGGGAGTGGGAAATGGCGAAGGGGGAAGGGGAAAGAAGGTAGTTGAATTGAATGAATGTGGGTCGAGGGCTGTGCTTTGAAATCAGAGGAAGTGGGGCATCTGTATTTCTACAATGCCATTTTATCGCTCAAAACAGATGCAAAAAGCAGAAGAAGCTACAGTCACGCGGAACTAGGAGTGGTGACAGAGCGCTCACGAGAGAACCCAAGTTGATTTCAGATCGTTTTATCTCTCTCTTATTATATAGTATCTAAGAAAGAATCTCGCTAACCAAACGAAAGACGGTGCTTTCTTTTTTCTCGTTTTCTTTTCCCAACACTTCATGTGCTGTTTAGTTGGTGGTCTTTCAATGTCGTGTTTATGAGGCTTATAGTCCTTAATCTTCGTCTTAATTCTTCAAATCTTTATTAATTTCTAAATTTATTTAATTTTTTGTTTAAAAAAGGTTGTTCTTATTTTTTTATTAATCATTTAATAATTGAAAGTTCCAATTAATCCTCATTTATTAATTTTTTTTCAATCAAGTTTTTGGTGTTATTATGTACTAATATTCATTGACGAAATGATGTTGTAATGTTAAAATACATTTTATTTATTTAGCTGAAAAATCCTATTGGATAATTTAATGAAATTGTTATAACATAAATACGTTTGTTCGTAAAATATAAAACCTATACATTTTACCTCACTTATCTCATGATAATTAATAACCCATTCCACCTAAAATAGATTGATGTTGGTAGAATCCACTCATTAAATTTGACATTTTATGATATTAGCAAATTCAATCAGACTTTGATGGCTAAACAATCGTGTCGAATCCTAAAAACTCTCCAGTCTCTAATAGCCTTAACCTTAAAAGCAAAATAGTTTCCAAATAGTTATTATCTTTATGTTATATCGGGGTGCAGTCCCTCTTAATGTTTGGAGAAGCATACCTTGCGGGAGAGAGTTGGTCATTAAAGGGGGACGTTGGAGGATTGGGAACGGGGCATCCATACATATCTATGAGGACCAATGGATACCTAAGAAAGCACTTTTCGGCTAATTTCCTATCCTAACCCATCACTTGTACTATAGTGGTAGATTTACTCAACCATGATGGAGGTTGGAATATAGATGTGGTTCGAAACTGCTTTTCTGAAGAGGATGCATATGTGATTTTGAACATTCCGTTGAGTTGTAGCCTCTCTGAGGACAAGTTCATATGGCATTATGATAAGCGTGGTATTTATTCGTTTAAAAGTGGATATCAGGTCACTATGGATGATGGGTCTTCGGTTGGCTCTTCAAATGGAGCAAATGGACTGTTTTGGTGGAAGAAACTTTAGATGCTAAACATACCTGAGGAAATCAAAATTTTTGTCTGGCGTGCATTTCTTCATTCTCTTCCAACCAAAGTAAATCTCTACAAAAAGAAGGTGGTTGTTGATGCCATATACCCACATTGTAACAGAGAAGTCAAAACTGAGATTCATGTTTTATGGTTATGCAAAAAAAGTAAACGACATTGGTCCCTTTGGCAACTGGTGTCTAATCTATTAGCTTCCCCAATCTCTAAATCTTTCTCTCTTTTTTGCAGGGCCGCTAAGGAGCTAATACATGATGAGTTTGGAGTTTTCACAATAGCTCTATGGACCATGTGGAATTGGCGAAACAAGATGGTTTTTTACGACCACCTTGTATCTCATAGAGACCTCTTATTGCAAAGGCGATGATATATGATGAAGAATGGAGAAATGGTCAAGGGAATGAGACAAAGAACACTCAACGAATGGTGAAATGTGTGCAAAGAACCCCCCACGCAGAAAAATGGAGGCCACGAGGGCTGACATACAAGCTAAACACCAATGCCGTTGTGGTTGATGGGCAAGTTGGCTTGGGAATCATCATTTGAAATGTTCATGGTGAAGTAATGCTTGCTGCTGAACAATATAGGTGTTTAAATGTGTATTTAGGCTATGCTGAAGCTTTGGCACTTTATATGTGG
>JAOANK020000057.1:796227-808038 GCA_026257165.2 Telfairia occidentalis | reverse complement strand
AGCATGAATTTTTTTTTTTTTTTTTGAGTTCAACATTTGTGGAGATAGGGGATTGGATCATCGACCTCTGCGATGGTAATATATATGTTTATCTACTAAGCTACGCTCGAATTGATAGAGCATGCAAATTTTTTCATGTGCATTATTACAAAAATAATAATAATAATAATAATGTGCATCTTAATTGTTGGCAATTATATTTTGTCAACCTCATTAAATAATTTTTCTATCTACTAGCCATGGTTGAGAATGAGATCTCTTTGTCAACCTTAGGTCAATTGGTTAAGGCTTATACGTCGGTCAAAAAGTCAAAAATCCAAATTTCTAAACCCCGGTTATTAAAGTTTAAATCTTATTTTAGTTATTAAACTTTCAAAATGTTTGTTTTGGTTTTTAAACTTTTAGATTTGCTCCGTTTTAGTCCCCAAACTTCCAGAATATTCATTTTGATACTAAACTTTCAAAAAGTAATCATTTTAGTCCATTTTTTAATTTTATTTTTAACAAATTAATGAGATAATTTTAAATATATTTATATGCATGTTAATGCGAGCATGCATGTAAATTACAAAGATTGAAAACAAGCATTGAATAAATAAATATTTGATGATAAATTATATAACAATGCCAAAAATTGGAACTTTTTTATAGTTTATGGACCAAAACGAGAATTAAAATAGAACAAAACAAAAATTATAAAGTCTAAAATAAAAATTTTGGAAGTTGAGGCGCCAAATTAAAAAAAAAAAAAATTAATGGGGAAAATCGAATTATACCAAAAAAGAAACAGATCTCCCTCCAGCCGTGGCTTTTGATTTGCTTTCCTTCTTATCGGATTCAGTATTTATGAGCTGCTAATGAATCCCCTCTTCCCATTCCATTACGACCTCACCGCCTGAAATTCTTCCACTCTCGTTCTCTCTCTAACTCCATATTCTTCTCTGGTTATCTTTTTCTCTGTTGAAAGTTGGAAATGGGGAGTATTGGAGGAGATAGAACAGTAACGGGATTGGCAGCAAAAGACCCATCTGGCTTTCTCTCTCCTTACACTTATGCTCTCAGGTCATCTCCCATTTCTCTGTTTCTTCTTCTTCTTCTTCAGTCATCCATCCCATATGCCTCTTCAATACATCTCTGGTTTTAATTCATTTCTTTCAGAAACACGGGCCCCGAAGATGTGTACATCAAAGTAATTTGCTGTGGAATCTGCCACTCAGATCTTCATCAAATTAAAAATGATCTCGGCATGTCCAATTACCCCATGGTTCCTGGGTATAATCCAAGTTCTTTGGGGGTCCTCTGTTTTGTGTGTGTGTTTCTTGTTTTGGTTTAATTTATTGTGTTGAAACAGACACGAAGTCGTCGGAGAAGTGGTGGAGGTTGGATCGGATGTTGATCGGTTTAGAGTCGGGGAAATGGTCGGAGTTGGGTGTATCGTCGGATCCTGTTCAAGTTGCAGTCCCTGCAATTCCGACAAGGAGCAGTACTGTAACAAGAGAATCTGGAGCTATAACGATGTTTATCACGACGGCCGCCCCACCCAAGGCGGCTTCTCCTCCGCCATGGTCGTCCACCAAAAGTAAAATCCCTAATTCCCCACGATGAGTTCACCCCCAAAATTAAAAACGCCCTGTAATTTACGACTCCGTTTGTTCGATGGGGTTTTTTTTTTAGGTTTGTGGTGAAAATTCCCGAAGGGATGTCGCCGGAGCAGGCGGCACCGATTTTGTGCGCCGGAGTGACAGTGTACAGTCCGCTGAGCCACTTCGGGCTGAAACAGAGTGGGCTAAGAGGCGGAATTCTAGGGCTCGGCGGCGTCGGGCACATGGGAGTGAAAGTGGCGAAGGCTTTGGGCCACCACGTGACTGTCATAAGCTCGTCGGAGAAGAAAAGGGAGGAGGCTCTGGAACATCTCGGCGCCGACGAGTACCTGGTCAGCTCCGACGCCAGTCAGATGGAACGGGCCATTGACTCACTCGATTACATCATCGACACAGTCCCTGTTTTTCACCCTCTCGAGCCCTATCTCTCTCTCCTCAAGCTCGACGGCAAATTGATTTTGATGGGCGTCATTAATACCCCATTGAAATTCGTTTCCCCTCTTCTTATGCTCGGTAAGTTTCTGATTTCTCTGTGTCTGTGGATCTCATCAAAGTAGTGCTCTGTTTTCCACTCTGTTTTTTTTAACAGGGAGGAAGACGATTACTGGGAGCTTCATCGGAAGCATGACAGAGACGCAGGAAGTGCTGGATTTCTTCAAAGACAAGGAGCTGACCTCCATGATTGAAGTGATAAAGCTCGATTACATAAACAAGGCCATCGAGAGATTGGAGAAGAACGATGTCAGATACAGGTTCGTCGTGGACGTCGCCGGAAGTAAGCTTCCTCAGTGAAGCTGATCGGCGCCGGTGAATCAAAAGACAAGAAGACAACGAATTTACGGTTTTATAATATCTATATATATATATGTGCTCTGTACCGTGAACTCGGATGAACATGTTTGATTAACAGTTTGTTTGTTTGTTTGTTCTTTTGCTTCTGTTTGAACTGAATGAACGTGTTTGATGAACAAAGTTTAGTTTTTTGAAATCTGTGACGATGAGGAAGATTTATTTTTGGATTGACGTGTGACATATATCTAACGTCGACGTTTGACGTTTGTTAAGAACGAAGCCCATTGGGAGAACAGAGAGAAGATGAAGATGAAGATGAAAACAAATACAGATGCTTCTTCCATTAGAGACGATAGAAGTTTTACTCAAACATTTCTGAAGACCATCTGAAGAACAGATTCAAGATGAATACAGAAACAGTATGATTTAGTTGTAGGAATTCTTGCAAAAGAGTGGTAGATTCTGTCCTACTGGATAAGACAAAATTGCTTTTCGCATTTTTTTTTCTTCCATTTTTCTTCTTTGACACCTATGTTGGAGATTCGTAGACGCTAGTTAGTGGAATCGGTGAGCCATGCCATTACTTGGGGGTCTGCATACCGGTATGCATGAATGGTCGAATCTTTAATGGTCGGTATGCAAAGAGATTTCTGCATATCGATAAGCAGTCAAGTATTGTTCATTTGTAGTGTTGTTTTTCTCGATTGAACTTTTTCTTCACTTCTATAGTGAATCATCATCATCATCTAAATACAGAGGCAAGTTTGCCGATCCTATTTGAGACTTCTACAGCGGGCAATGGATTCTTTCTAAGGGAAGGAAAGAAAGGGACGGATGTCTTACACTTTAGGGACAAAGGAAAGTGAGAGTGTACCTCTTTTTTCAAGCCTTTTTTAACATACAATTCTCGTAGAAGATCAAGTTGGTGAGCCATATGATGAGAAAACTTCCCACACAGTTTGGAGAGTACTAAATGAAAATGAAATGTTTTTTTTAGTATGAGAAAGACGTAAATGAAACAAAAAAAGAGGTACGGTCGACATCGATTACTCTCAATGCCCATGTTGGGGAGTCTTCTTACCAGACTTGAGTTGTTTGTGTTCTTCGAACATGCGTAGCTAGACAATTGGCAATTTCAATGAGAATGAAAGGTTCACCATCACATCATCGCACATTAGGGAAGCTTAGTTGAGTTATGCACATCTTTATTTATTTTATCGTGTAATTAATTGTTTGTTGCTCATTTTATCTTAAAATATATGTGTGATATATAACAAATATTTATTTTTACTCTCACTAGATTAGAAAAGGTAAACATATTAAATTTATAATTCAACTAAATTTGTAATTGTGTTTATTTATTTATTTTTTAGTTCAACAATAGGCACAAGTGAGGATTTGAACCTCTAATTTTATATGAAGATTATAATATTTTAACCAATTGAATCATGCTCAAATTGGGTTTTATTGTGTTTATTAGCATTATAAAAGAAAGAAAAAGATTATATACTATTTTAGTCCTATATTTCAGTTCATTTTAGTCTCTTTATTTTCACAACATTCATTTCCTATACTTTTGAAATATTTGTCTTGGTCCTATATTTTAAAAATTGACCATTTTGATTCATATTTATAAAATTATAATACAAATTCTATGTATAACATAAATCTTTTAGTATAAAGTTATAACTACAATTCAAAAAATTTATTAAGTATAGTGTTATATGCTGAAATTGTAACAAAAATAGAACTACATGAAAATAAGTTTTAATTTTCATCCTAACATTCAATTTCATCAAATTAGACTCTGAACTTAAATAAATGTTGCAATTTTTACCTTCATTCAATTTCTACTCATTCACCCACTAATTTTAACAAAACTAATGTAAAAGGCTCCAATAACTTGTAAATTTAATAAAAATAAAGTTGTGCACAAATTTTAGCTTGATTAATGCACAAAATCAACCATTAAATAACACCGCCAAAACCTACAAATTTAGATTAAAAAAAAAACTAATATTGTATTTATGTCTACACTCTATCAATTTCATGCAAAATATATGTTTTGTAATTCATTGGGGGCACATGAAAATACTATTTTTAATGATTATTTAAACCAAAATCTACCATAAAATAAGAATTACGACCGTTCCTAAAATTTAAAGTGAAGATTGCAACATTTATCAAAGATTGTACAATTTGATGAAATTGAAAGTTAAAAAATTGACAGACGTTGCCAAGTTTAGGGTATAAATTGATCTCTACCCTTAAAATTTTATTTATAAATTTTTTTTTTGTGAAAATTTTAAAAAAAAAAATTGAAGTAATAACTTTTTTAAAAATCAAACTATAAGCCCAAAAATCAATCAATCAACAAAGTTCAATGATTTTGGAAAATTAAACTTATAGAAAAATACTTACAGCTACTTTTTTTTTTTTTTGCCCTTTAAAAAAAAAGGTTAAATTATGATCAATTTTTCAAAGGCTAAACACATGGTTTTGAAATAGTCAAAGTACAATTATAAATGCAACACAACTAAACCACAAGAATACTCCAACTTCAACTATAAAATCAAGCAATTGAATAACATCCCAAGAGACCCCATCATACCAAATGTCAAAATCAATCACGAGGACCAATAATTGACTACAAAAATAACTAACTTTTCTTAGCTCAAACATTGGTCACAAATTTTATTTAAGATTTTAATTTTGAGCTCAATGACTCAACGTGACCAAATGTTTCTTTATACCGAATGACTAGAAATTTATCATTATAATGTTTAACTCCAACCTACCATCAATGCAACTTTTGTAAGAAACTTCTAATAATATTTTTGATTAATATCTAGGGTGCATTTGTGACAAGAATTTCGGTTGTCAAACCGAGCATAGCTCAATTGGTTAAGACATATTTTCTCAATTAAAAGGTCACGAGTTCATATCCACAACATATTATTACGCTATTAATGACAAAATAACACTTAGTTGATGTTTTAAACATACCAAAAAAAAAAGTACACAAAATTTTCAATTTTACTCTAAACATCTTTGACATACAAATAATTTTCTATTCAGAAAACAGAAAAATTATTTATATATATATACATAGGTCAACTTACCAACCTACTTTGGTCAAATTAACCGTGGTTTAAACTCATTTACTTTTAAGTTTTTCATTTTTTTCATGACAAACAACTAAGTCAACCCACTGTGATTATGAGAACTAAGTTATATTTTACCCAATAAAAAGGTACATTACTAAAGAAAAGAGAGATTTTATTCTAGTAAGTATTGAACTTACTCCAAAAAAATTTTGAAAAAGTTTTTGATAAAAAAACATTAGATTAAAAAAAAACCACCACTACCCCTAAATAGAAAACAATAGATTTTCAAAATGTATCAAGATAGTCCTATAAATATCCTTAAAAAAAATTGATTATAAATATTAATAATAAGATTCTTATAATTTTTTAGTCCAACAACATGAAGTGAAGAATTCGAACTTACGACCTGGTCAGGATTGAGCTATGCTCCATTTAGTATAAGATTCCTAATTTATTAAGGAGTGAAGTAAACTTAATTATTAATTTTAATAATTCATTTTTTAAAAATTTGATTATAGGAATTTGTAATATTGAGCTCTTAAAATGACTAAATTTAAACTCTTAAACTTATAGGGGTAAAAATTAAAGCTAAATTCAAACCGTGGAGAGTAAATTTAAAATTTTCAAACCATAAAAAAATTATAGTTTGATCTAGAAGCATAAGTAACAGGAGGTTTGGAAGAAATTGTATTCAACCGAGCATTTCCCTTCCTCACTCAAATTCGTGTCAAAGGATACTAGTATAAATGATTATGAATATTGATAATAAAATTTGTTCGGTCTAGCATAAGATTCCTAATTTATTTAAACTTAATTATTAATTTCAATAATTCATTTTAAAAAATTTTGATTATAAGAATTTGTAATATTGAAGTAAACTCTTAAAATTACCAAATTTAAACTCTAAAATTAATAGGGGTAAATGTTAAAACTAAATTCAAACCGTGAAGAATAAATTAAAAATTTGAACTGAGCATTTTCCCTCCCTCAAATTACTGTTGAGCCAAATAACGGGAGAAAAGAAAAAAAAAAAAAAATTCAGTTGCAGAATAAAGTATGGAAAATGCCTGTACAGGTACTCAAAAATTATTGGAGGGAAGAAATCCAAGAAAAACAAAAACAGAGAACTTCATCCAGCTTAAGCTTATACCTACTTCTTCATTGATTTCTTTGTTCGTCTATGTTTTTTCTTTTGATCCTAATTAATATCATCTTCCTGATTCCTGATTCCTGATTCTTGATTCGTTCTTCGCCTTCTTTTACCCTCCCTTTCTAACTTCTTCGTCATTCCCTTCGACATCGTTTTCTATATTCCGCCATGTAATTCCTCACCTCTACTTTAATCATCTCCTGCATCAAGGACAAAAATTCTGGATCAAAACGCGGCCGCTTCTCCTCCGTTTCCGCCGCCCATGATATGCTCCGCTGCCTCCGAGGAGGAGAGAACTCTGTTCCGGGAAGAGACAGAGTTAGGCGAGTCGATGGCTCGACGTTCAGACTCGGTATCGAATCGCTCGTATCGGATCCGGACGGGCTTAAGCATCGATTCGAAACCGAAATCGTGGATCCTTGACTCGCACAATCCGTTTTCTTCTCCACGGCCTTGCCGCCATTGTCCTCGATCGAAGAGAACTTCCGCTTCAATGTCGAGTTCCAGTGATTCTTAATCGCATTGTCCGTCCGTCCATTGAGGAGCCTCGCGATTGTCGCCCACTTATTGCCGTACTTGGCGTGGGCTTCAACGATGACGTCGTCCTCCTCCGCCGTGAAAGGCCGGTGCTCCACGTCGGGGGAGAGCTGATTAAACCACCGCAGACGACAAGATTTTCCTGACCGGCCGTGAATCGACTGACTGATTGCGGACCAGTTCCGAGCGCCGTGGCGCTGCACTAGCATTCGCAGCAACTCGTCCTCCTCGGGGCTCCATGGGCCCTTGACCCTATCGACATCGCTCTGCACAGACGCCATGGCCGATTGGATTCTTTATCCACCAAATCGACAGACGTAGAGCGCTGAAATCAAGCGTTGTGTTATAGATAGAGAAAACGAGAAAGCGGTAATGGACCGTCGCGTACGGCGGTGGCCGGCGGGCGGTCGAGGTAATGGGGAAGAAGAGGGCTAGGAGGGTTTATAAACCTAAGGGTTAGGGTAACTGATAGAACCGGTTAACCGACTTCGTTAACAAGAGTCATACCAACCGGTACTGCCCTGTTACAGGTTCCATAGTGTACGGCCAGATAACTACCACGCGGCTGCCACGTAAGCGCGTGGATCTTGGGAGATCCAAACGGAAATTTATCGTTCGTTTAAGGGAAAAAGCGCGGGGGAACTTTTGGCGATAAAAAATTATCGCGATATTTTGAAGAGTTGGCGGGTTTTAAGATAAGTTTGACTGTTGCCAGGCTGGAGTGCATTACGTTACGTGTGGGAAGCGAATTTGATTTTGGTTTTTTTTTAAATCAAGCTAAATGCCTATTTTTTTCTTTATAATTTGTAATTGTTATTATTATTATTTTTTTTAAATCTCTATGACCTTAATTTTTTTTAATTTGTTTCTTATTTCGTTAAAAATATCAAAATATTGCTAACTTATAAAATGCTGATGGTTTTTTTAGGTCACAATAGAGAGAGTGAGTGGTATCTTTATTTTTTTAAAAAAAAAGAGGTGATGAATCACATCTAAAGAAATCATGTCAAATTTAAATCAATTTAATTCAATGTTAATTTTGAGGGAGAGAATTAATGTTCTCAAAGATTTGATCAAACTATAAATTTAAAATTTAGTTTTTTAATAACAAAAAATCTAAATTGAAACTAAATTCAAAATATAAAGAAAATTAAGTACAAAATCCAAATTCAAACGAAAATTCTGAAACCTCAATTTGAATATAATCCAACTACTTAAGACACAAGTAATTTCTTTTTTTGGAAGGTAGTTTCAAATTTTCCATTTAAACTAAAAAAGAAAAGAAAATGGTAAGTAAACTTAATTTAAAAAAAAAAAAAAAAAGGCAAAGTGGGGGCCACAGGGTAGTGAGGAGGTGGAGAAAACGACAAGGGTGGTCGCGGAATTAGAGAAGGGAATCTGGGATAAACGGGCTGTCAGTCCAGGCTGGATGACAGGCACACCGATGACAAGTTAAACGGGTGGTGTCAACAGAATAGTTGGCGGTCACCGTTCTACCGTTACAGACATTATAAATGGAAACCTTAAAGCAGACTACGTGCCCTTTCCTTCTTTGCATCGTAGCCTTCAAATTTTAAATTTATTTCCATATTTCAATTTCAATTTCAAATTTTTTTGTTTTGTTTTTAATTTAAATTTCAAATCTTAGTTTGATCATTGAAATTTCTACTAATTAGATTTATATTAACCATATATATAAAAACTAAATATAACTATATTATTGCTAGAAACCTCCAGTTTGTGGGTCCTGAACATTTTCACTTTATTAGAAGAGAGATTTGGCAACATAAAGAGAGTGACATAATGCAATGTTGTAGTTATTACGAGACAAAGGCTAAGTACACCTATGATAGAGTTTCAATATGATGCGAGAGTTTATTTGTGTATTCTTGTCGTGATGTATTCAAGGTTGCTGTTGATCACCTCGTGCCACAACTAGTCCATCTCATTTTATATTTTGGATCGAAGTAAACATACTTTGATTTCTTGCGCTTGTCTACAACGAACTTACTGTTGTTAGAGTTATCCCGTAGACGAAGTTAATGAACCAACATGACCTCACTCTTGTCGACTTCATTGCTCTTATATTAGCTTAGCTTATTTTAACAAGTTATTCATTAATTTGAAGTTATCTCGTCAATATGAGTCATTATTTATATAATAAAAAAAAATCTCGTTCATGATAATATTAACTAAAATAAAATAAATATCAAAAAGTTGATAGACTAAAGTTTACATTTGAACAAAAACTTTATTTAGTGCGGATGTGACAAAAATCGGCGAATATTTGATAAGCACAATTGGTTGAAGTTTAAGTGGATGTGTCCAACTAGTAATTAACTTCTCACCGGATTTTGTTGAACACTTGTTTGATGGTTATCTTGATTTAGACTAATTTTTCATTTTAATATTATATTTTCTTGATGTAACTTGAAATTTATAGTTTTATTTGATTTAGACATTTTTTGTTGGGCATGCATACTCATTTCCATCTAGCTACCATATATATATATTTTTTAATCATCCACAACCAATATTGTATCCAATCATCACTTTTAAGTCTAATTAACATTTCACATTAACATTTAAGTAATAGATCTTAGTTTATTAGAATCAAAATAAAAACTTTATGGAAAAATACATTTTTGGTCTCTAAAATTTGAGTTTAGTTTTCATTTGATCATTAAATTTTAAAATGTTACACTCTTATCTTTGAAGTTTTAGTTTAGTTTCTATTTGGTCCCTGAATTTTGAATTTAATTTTCATTGGGTCATTAAGTTTTAAAATATTGTACTTTTACTCATGAGTTTTCATGGTTGCCCACTTTTGGTTTCTAACATAAGAGAAATATAATATTAGTAATGAGTCTGTTTATTATAGTGTTGTTACCACATTACCTATTGAAATATTATAAAAATAATATTTTTACCATGTTAACATATAATTTATATAAATTTATATTAAATAAACTTGTCAACATTCTATAAAATGGTACCAATAATTATTATGCCGAGGACCAAAAGTAAGCATTAGTGATAATTTAAGGATAAAAGTGTAAAATATTTTAAAATTTAGAGACCAAATAAAAACGAAATTCAAAGCCCAGAGTAAAAAGTGTAACATATTGAAATTTATGAACTAAATAGAAACCAAACTTAAAACTCAAGGATAAAGATGCAACATTTTGAACCTATGGACCAAATGAAAACTAAACCCAAAACTCAAGATGAAAAAACTATTTTTCCCAAAAGTTTAAGTGCATGTTTGATATAACTTTTGTGTTTAAATGTTTCTAAAACATTTATTATATAAACGTTGTTTTTTTAAGAAACTTAATTAAATATTTAATTTTAAAAAGCTTTAAATGTATTTTATATATTTGTATACATTTTCAAACCATTTTTTATTATTAAAATTTCTAATTGTCATTTTTAATTAGTTAAAAATACTGTTTAAAATTTAAACCAAATACGGTTAATTTTGTAAAAAACATTTTATTTTCCTATCAATAAAGAGTTTAAAAGTCATACCAAATACACCATAAGAGTGTGTTTGAGAGTGACTTTGGTATGTCCATAAGTATAGAATTGAAAGGTTTCAAAGTTCAAATACTAAGTGCACGTATGGTATAACTTTTAAAAAAATATATTTTAAAGTAAAACATTTATTATATAAGCGTTTTTGGAATAAAAGTAATTAAATATTTAATTTTAAAAAACTTTAAATGTATTTTATATGTTTTTACATATATTCAAACCATTTTTTATTATTAAAAATTTCAAAAAACATTTTTAATTAGTTAAAATTAATTTTTGAGAATTTAACCAAACACTGTTAATTTTGAAAAAAAAAATACTTCTTTTTATTCATAAATAGTTTAAAAGTCATACGAATGACCTATATTGAAGTCAAAGTTCATTTATAATCCATTAAGGATGAATGAATTTTGAAGCTATCATTTGTGACGCGAAAGGTGTAGATTGCTGAACACTCAAAACTGTTCAATATATCCAGTAGAACTTGCAGAAGCTATAACCCTCTTTGGGGATTACTTTTGAGCCTATATGGGTTGAAGTATAACTCAATTAATTGTAGATGATATTACTTTAAAGTTTCGAAGAAGAGAAGTGATGAGAATCTTCTTCATCAACAAACAACAAAATGAGGCTGCTAATGAATTAGCTATTCGTGCTATAAAGAATCACTTTTCAAATATTTGGTTGGAAGACAACCCCATTGGATTTCTAGAGCGATTTTCGTAGATAGATCTTTTTCATTTGTTTTCTTAATATCCCTTGTACTCAAAAAAAAAAAAAGAGGTTGATTATGCGAAAATGAAAAGAATAAAGGGCTAACATACAATTTCTCAAAGTTTTGTGGACTTGCTGGATTATGCAATTTCTTTAATGTCAAATCTCTCAGGCGGGTGGTGAGTCCTCTTTGTAAGCAAAACGTCGAATTCGTACAACGCCGGCCGGAGGCGGAGCGGCGGCCCACTAAGATATAAAAGAATTGGCAAGTCACTCGAAAGTTACAAAAACAGTGTCACTCCAGTTATCACAAGAAGTTGAAATTGATTGAGGAAATTTTCATAATCAGGGTTTTAGGGTTTCTGGGATACCA
>JAOANK020000057.1:747497-766804 GCA_026257165.2 Telfairia occidentalis | reverse complement strand
TATTAAAATCAAACTCAACATTTAAAAAAGCAGACATAACACGACATTTTTTCACTCAACCTATCATGTAGGTTTTTTTGTATTTAAGTAATCCGTCAAACATCCAATAAATTTTTTTAAATTTTTTTGAAACATTTAACAAAAATAAAGAGTATTATTGCAACATTTGAAAGAATATAGATTTTTTTTAAAAATAAAATACAAAGTATAGTAATATTTTAAATAATTAAGCCAAAATTTTAATAAAATCCAATCATTTATTAAATACCGATATAAATATAACACATTAGACAGGTAGCCTACATTCTTACTTACCAATGTATAGTGAAGGTAATTTTATTGTTTTTGTTTTTGTTGTCATTGGTATTCTTCACCATTCTTAGAATTATTAATAAATCTTCAATTCCAAATTATCTTTTTTCCCTATTCTTTTGTTAAAAAAATATTCGACTAAACTTGACTTTGATTTGTCAAAAAAAAAAAAAAAAATAGACATAATAAATTATTAGATTTTAAGTTTAAATCTTATGAAATTCTTAATATTCTTAAATTTTGAAACATCATATTTTTTTTAAGAGAGGCATGTTTAGTCATTTAAACTTTGTAATGAAAGATTATTTAGTCATGATCATTAAATTTATGTAGCAAGTAATGTGTTAGATTTCAAAATTAATTTATATTGATTTATATTAAATAATCAATAATCATCAACGGGAATTTTTTTTTTAAAGAATTGAATGAAAAAAAAAATTTGACGTTGGTGGATTAAATTAAAACACAAAAATGGGGGTTTTTTTTTTATAATTTTTTTATTTCACAAAAATGTGGTTTAAACCTAAATTTTCGTGTTTTATAATAAAGTCTTAATAAATAAATAAAAAGTACTAAAAAAGTAAAAGGCAAAAATATTATGATAATTAGTAAGGTTGGAGCATCTCTTTTTGACTAAGTGCATATTTTTCAATATTTCAAACATGATTTTTGGCTTTGTTCTTGTTCCCTTTTTGTCTTTTATTATGTTGTTTTTATAACCTTATTCATATCATTGTCCTTCCTTTTTGTACTAGTGAAGAACTTTAGCCCGTGACAACCTTGGTTGTAATGTTTTTGTTCACTTAAGAATTTAATTATTCATACCAACCTTAGAATTTTTCTTTGTCTTTTTCTTTTTCTCAATTGAATTTTAGTTTATCAAACACATCTTAGATTATTTTGATTTAATGATTCCTTTCTTGATCGTTAATCAGTCGAATTTATTATTTAACTCATTTATTCATAGTTGCATGATTTCTTGACTAATTAGTCAAAGATACCATTTCTTTAGTTTTCAATTGATGTAGTATTGACCAACTTATCGTCAAACCGAACATAACTCAACTAGTTAAAAATATATTTCTCTGACCAAAAGGTTATGAGTTTAAATTCTCCTACTCGTACATGTTGTTGAACTAAAAAAAATTGGCTAACTCACTGTCCTATTTACAAAAATAAGTTGTTAAATACTTTCTTACAAAGTATTTATCAGATGTTGAGGAAAAAGGTAACATGTTCTTACCCATAATTTTAAAAGTATATTAATTTTTATAGTAGGAGAAGAAATTCGAAACAAGAAAATATATCTAGTTATATTCTATAGACCATGGTATTTGATTCACCAAATCTCTTATAATGCATAAAATCTCTAATTTACTTATAAGATTATATTTAATAAACAAGTCGATTTTATCCAATATTTTTCTTTTTAATGTAATAAAAGATAAAACTACGAACAATATTTTCTTTTTTTATGTAGTAAAAATTAAAACCACCACTAAAATTTTCTCTAGTTGTAAAAAAAAATATAATGGTATGTTTTGGTGTAAAACTAAACGAATTAATTTAATTGGATTCAGGAAAACCGAGTTCATCGTGTTCATCCCAGAGCCCACTGCCATTAGAAGTCCGACTGAAAATCGCAAGAGGAATCGCCCGCGGATTGGCCTTCATCCACGACAAGAAGCACGTCCATGGCAACATCAAGCCCTCCAACATCCTCCTCAACCCCGACATGGAGCCATTGATCAGCGATCTCGGCCTCGACAAGCTCCTCCTCTCCTCCACCTCCAGCGGCAAAATCGCCCTCGCCTCCGGTTCCGCCAGGAACTTCGGCAGCCACAGATCCACGCCCACTCGCGATCACCAAGACGCCGGAGGAGGAGGAGGAGGCGGAAGCCCCGCCGTGAGCTTGGCATCGGCGTACCAGGCGCCGGAATCTCTGAAGAATTTAAAACCGAGCCCTAAATGGGACGTGTACTCGTTCGGGGTGATCTTGCTGGAGCTTGTGAGCGGGAGAATGGTGACGGAGGTGAATCAATGGAGCGGCGTTGGATTGGGAGCGGAGGATGAGGGACGGATCAGGAAGATGACGGATGTGGCGATTAGAGGCGAATTGGAAGGGAAAGAGGAGGCGGTGAATGGGATTTTGAGATTAGGGTTTAGCTGTGTTTGTTTTGTGGCTCAAAAGAGACCGACCATGAAAGAGGCACTGCAAGTGCTCGACAAAATTTCTTCCACCATTTCTTCTCGGTAATTTGATTATGGAGTTTGTTTTTTTTGTTCTCCCTCCTCAATTGTGCCATTTTTTTTTCTCTTCTTCCGTTTGTTTTAGGATGGAAAGTGATCTGCGTTTTCTCTTCTTTTTCACTTGGATTTAGTTTTGGATGTAAAGTGTGTGAGAGTTCTTGTGGATATATCGAATATTGATTTGGGCTGAAATGGGCCTCGTTTCTAAATTACAAGCATCAATAAGCCACATAGGGAAAAAAAAAAAAATCTTTCAAACTAGAGGGGGATTGGGATTAGGGTTCAAAGTAGCTAAAGAATCAGCAACTTAATCGTTGTTTCCCTAAATGTGATTGATCTTGAAAATTTTGAATCTTTTACAACGATTCACGATGTCTTCTTGCCATGTGCCCAATTCAGATTGTACCAATTGATTCGTGTTCAAGAGATTTACGGCGGAGAGAGAATCAAATTCTATGATGATCATTTTCACCCCAATTTCTAGGGTTAAAGGAACTCCATTACGAATAGCAAGAAATTCAGCTTCCAAATGAGAATTTATATAGTCATAACTTTTGCTCAAACATGCTTTGATTTTACCATCTTTATCTTTGATAATTGCTCCAATTCCAATTGGGATGGCATTTGATTTCCAAAAGTCTAATCCATGTTTGGTTGACGGTTTTATAAACTCAGGTTTGCTACAGTACGTACTATTATACTCCTCGTTTTATCTTATTACTCCATCAAGTTGCTACAGTATCTTATCGCTATTCCCTAGTTAAATAAAAATTAATTAATAGTAATTTTAATTATGAATACGTAAATATTAAATTTCCAAGTAATAGATAATTAATTTATACATGGACAATTTTTTTAATTGTAAATTTTATGAGTGAAAGGTGTAATTGAAAAAATTGAAGAAATTCATCAAATTGAGTAAGTCCAGTCAGTTAGAACCACATTTGCCATTTAGTTTCATTTCAAGTATAAATAAAAAAAAAATAGTCAACTGGTTTGATTTGTACGAAGTTTTTCAATTTTAATGGACTTAATTCAAATATTTGTTGGTATGGTTTGATTCAATTTGACAAAAAGTCAAATTAAGCATAGCTCAACTGGTTAAAGACATATCTTCAAAGAGGTCATGAGTTCGAATTTCACCACCCCACATATGTTAACTTCGACTAAAATCAACAAAACTCAAAACCATTTATACTTGTTATAAACTTCATGTTTTAGAGTGGATAAACTTTTAGGATTGTATTACCAACAAAAGGTAAGCAATAAGGCATCATCAATATAACTAAGTCGGCCTCCACTCACACCAAAGCCCAATTCTTGGATCCAATGAGTACCATGGCCCAAACCCTAGGCCAAGTCCATTTTGAAAAACCTAACCATGAAAGCACCTTTTCGCCAAAAATTTTGGTAGGTTTTAGAAAAGATCCTTACGCAAGTTTTATGATACATAATCACTCTTATTTGGGCCCCCCTTATTGGTGCAATTTCCACATCCTTTAAAACAAATATGTCAAAGTTAGTTAGCAACAATCTTAAAAGATATTAATATTGACGTGACATAATATTCCTTTATCCAAGTTAAGTTATAAGTTAAAAAGAAGTCATATTTATTTAATTAATTTTAATTTGATATAGTCAAACCGAGTATAACTCAATTATTTAAAGACATATCTCATTGACCAAGAGGTTATGAATTCGAATCTTCTTATCCTATATATTATTGAAGTAAAAAAAAAAAAAACTGATTTGATATAATATTTATTATTTTTTATTTAGTGCAGTTTGTGAGTGCAACTTTCTCTATCGGATTTTCCAATGAAATGTCATCTATTTTTACTGTGTACGTTCCCAATGCTACTTCAGAATTGAAAAAGGTAAATAAGGAATTTTTTAGTTAAAGGATTCAACTTGGTTTATATTACTCAAAAAACGATGTCTTGGAAATAGTGTTGCATTGCCTATGACGTCACTTTACCATAGTAAAATAAACGATGGCAAGCAAAAGTCATTTCGAATAATAGTTAAATATGGAAGGCAGTGCATGCTGGATGCTCTGTAATAAATAAATAAACATATATCGAAGTTGGGATGAATTTCTACAAATGTTTTTTTTTTTTTAATTTTAGTCTCGGCTTTCAGTGTTTTTTTTTTTGGGTTAAATTACAAGTTCAGTTGCATCATATCTTAAATGGTAAAGTCATACATCATCGACAACAAAGTCAAAGGTCTGAAATTTTATAGATCCCTAAATTTTTAATTTTACATGACATAGGTTCATATTAATTGATGCAACATTTTGGCAGGAGAACCCTATTATGATGACTTAATTTTAATCCACACGTTTTCTTGACACCCACCAATATTTGTACAGTTATGTAGTTGTTCCATGAGATTAGTTACGTGCACAAATTAACCTATACTAATAAATACAAATATATATATATATATATACCTTCTAGTAAAAAAATACGACAATTTTGAATATGGTTCACCATTTTTCTAAGTTGTCTCAAAATCCAACAGATTTTTTTCAATAAATTTATATAAGATATTAATTAATGAACAAAAAAGTTTTGGTACGGAGATAAATTAATAGTGTTGAGAATGAATAAAATCATATATTACTGAATGACAATGATGTTGAATTAATAATTACTATTGATTTAAGAAGATAAATTAAAATTCAAGAAACAATGGGATCATTCAATGGTATTATTAGACATTTTATCCTATTTTTGTGTAAATCTGGGAGTTGCCCACCGCTAATCTTAAACTCTTAATTGCCATTTTGCGTTAAATAATCCAACTCGCTTGCAATTTCTGCCAATTCCATTTTTAAAGCTACTTTTTAACTACTCTCATCAAAAGCGCGTGTATTTCACGCCCCCACCGAACACATAACTCTCTTTCGTTGGCTGTCACTCTGTGTCCATCACAAGCTAAACCTCTCGCCCTTCCCATTAAACCCTAGATCTTCCTCTTCCCCTTCCCCTTCCCCTCTCCGTCGCTCCGCCGGTGCTTTTTACTTTCCGACCGCCGACGAGAAATGGCTGCCTCTGCTTCCCCGTCACTCCGCACGCCGTCGCTCCGGAACTCGCTACTTTCGTCTCTCTCTTCTAAGCTTCCTGTTCCTTCCGCTTTTTCTGTTAATCTTCGTCCTCGGCGTGTTGGCGCGCCGCGGTTTGTGGTGTTGGTTTCTGCGTCTCTGAATGCGAAACCGACGGTTCTTGTTGCGGAGAAGCTTGGTGAGGCTGGTCTTGATCTCCTCAAGGAATTCGCGAATGTCGATTGCTCTTATAATCTGAGTCCTGAGGAGCTCTGCACCAAGATCTCGCTCTGTGACGCGCTTATTGTGCGGAGTGGGACGAAGGTCAGCCGAGAAGTCTTTGAATCCTCTGGAGGGAGGTTGAAGGTCGTTGGGAGGGCTGGTGTTGGCATTGACAATGTGGATCTGGCTGCAGCTACTGAGCATGGTTGCTTGGTGGTGAACGCTCCCACTGCGAACACGGTTGCTGCCGCTGAGCACGGAATTGCGCTTTTGACTGCAATGGCTAGAAATGTTGCCCAAGCCGATGCGTCTGTTAAAGCTGGTACGTGTTTTGATTAGTTTTACGTAAACATTCTGTCGAATCTTCGTGTTGTGTAGCCTGTTTTCTCTGGATCTGCTTGAAACCGTGGAAAGGGGGAAAACTTCGGAAAGATCTCGACCTTTTGTCTTAATACTTCATTTCATTTAAATCTTTTTGAAAAAAAAAATATTTTAATGTTTAAAGCGGAATGTGCCCTAAAAAAATTCCTTGCGGATGTGGTCGTTCTGGGAATACGTTTTTTTTTAAGTATCGATGCTCTGTGAAAGGTGGAAACCTGTCGGGGATTTTTATGTTGGAAATTCATATGCTATGCTTGCTTAGTCTGTTTCCCTTTTGTGCTCGTCGACCGGAGTTAAGTCGACGATATGATGCTGAGATTTATCGGGTGTGATGTTGTATATACGATGCGTTTGTTATAGAACGATCTATTTTTTACTTTACATTTCCTCCACCGTAGGGAAGTGGCAACGCAACAAATATGTCGGTGTATCACTTGTGGGGAAAACACTGGCTGTAATGGGATTCGGCAAAGTTGGATCTGAAGTTGCTCGTCGTGCAAAGGGACTTGGCATGCATGTCATTGCACATGACCCATACGCCCCAGCTGATCGTGCTCGTGCGATAGGCGTAGAGCTTGTGAGCTTCGATGAAGCCATTGCAACTGCTGATTTCATCTCTTTACATATGCCTTTAACTCCAGCCACGGCAAAGATTCTTAATGATGAAAATTTTGCAAAGATGAAGAAAGGAGTTAGGATTGTGAATGTTGCTCGTGGAGGAGTGATTGATGAAGAAGCGCTTGTGAGGGCGCTGGAAGCTGGAATTGTTGCTCAGGTTCTTTTTTCTTCCTACTACCTTGAATTGAAGTTCCCTAATTATTATTTAAAACGCAAGGATGGTATTCGTCTCTCTTTTTCTGATAGGCTGCACTTGATGTCTTCACTGAGGAACCACCTTCTAAGGATAGCAAGTTGGTTCAGCATGAGAATGTCACCGTAACTCCTCATCTCGGTGCCAGCACAATGGAGGCTCAGGTGTGTGTTTAAATCAGAGGACTTAAAACTTCTGTTTGCCTTTTCGTAATATAATGATCAGGTGTGTGTTATAATATAATGATTCATTGAATTTGGTGTGCAGGAAGGAGTTGCTGTTGAAATAGCTGAAGCTGTTGTTGGAGCCTTGAAAGGGGAGCTTGCGGCTACTGCCGTCAATGCTCCGATGGTTCCTGCAGAGGTAGAAGCCCTTAATTTTTTAACTTTCTATCACTTTTGTTTCATATTTCATGATCACTTAACTCAGACGTTTATCTGAAGCACGTAACAGTTTAAGTTTACC
Organism: Telfairia occidentalis; assembly: GCA_026257165.2. Classification (NCBI taxonomy): domain Eukaryota; kingdom Viridiplantae; phylum Streptophyta; class Magnoliopsida; order Cucurbitales; family Cucurbitaceae; genus Telfairia; species Telfairia occidentalis. The sequence goes on along the minus strand of JAOANK020000057.1, from coordinate 759,314 downwards.
TCTATACTATTAGTTATGATTTGTTTCCCTTTCTAGCTTTCCAAGTAGCCACATCCTTGCGTTTTCTAAATCATTACTCTATGCAATATGGTCAAAGTTTTCTTTTGCATGCTTATCATTTATGTGATTTAGAATAAACCTTCGAACAGTTTCTCCATTTTTATAGCTGAATATGGTCTTTGTAAAATAAGAAAAATAGACCAAATAGTAATCCTCCAGCAGTGTGGTTTGTAGTGATTACTTTTCTGTTGACATCTTTAGGTCTTGCTGGTATTTTCATTAACCTGTTAAATGTAAATGGTTCCGAATTTGTAGGCTAACAAAACTGTACTTCCAATGATATGGAGAGTTCCTCTCTGGCTAGCATTACTATCTGAAAGTTACAAGTGGATGACTTATTTAAATAGCTGTTTTTCTGTACTGATTATCGAGGCCTGCTGAGTGATTTTTGTAATTTGCGTAATTATTCATCATACATTTAATTTCAATGAACTAATTCTCAACTTTTTGGTATATAAGGATTCAAATAAAGTAGTATTTCTTCCCTACAGGTGTTAACGGAGCTCAAACCATTTGTTGAACTCGCTGAGAAATTGGGAAGACTAGCTGTCCAATTGGTAGCTGGAGGAAGTGGTGTGAAAACTGTGAAAGTAACATATGCTTCTTCTAGGGCTCCTGATGATCTTGACACCAGACTTCTTCGTGCCATGATAACCAAGGGTCTAATTGAGCCCATTTCCAGTGTTTTCGTGAACTTGGTCAATGCTGATTTTACTGCCAAACAAAGAGGACTAAGGATAACTGAGGAGCGAGTCATTCTGGATGGGTCACCTGAGAAACCATTAGAATACATTCAGGTCCAGATCGCCAACGTGGAATCAAAATTTGCCAGTGCAATATCAGATTCTGGGGAGATAAAGGTGGAAGGACTTGTGAAAGATGGAATCCCTCACCTCACGAAGGTCGGATCTTTTGAAGTTGATGTAAGTTTAGAGGGTAGCATCATACTCTGCAGGCAGGTTGACCAGCCAGGTATGATTGGAAAAGTTGGTAGCATTCTTGGAGAAGAAAATGTTAATGTCAGCTTTATGAGTGTTGGGAGGATTGCACCTCGAAAGCAGGCTGTTATGGCCATCGGTGTCGATGATCTGCCCAGCAAGGAATCTTTGAAGAGGATTGGTGATGTTCCAGCAATTGAAGAGTTTGTTTTCCTCAAGTTGTAGAATCAAGAATGTAGTCGTGATCTTGACCCCCCGCTCTCCTTCCTCCCCAGTCCCAAAAAAAGAAAACCCCCTCTCGCCCTTTGTCTCCGTACCACCCTCTCGGGAATTTTGGTACATTCCTACATATTTGACCCCAATTTTGACGGTTTTTTTTATTTCAATAAACTGGTTTGTTTGTTTTCTCAACTTTTTGAACGGAGAAATGTGCTTTACTAAGTAATTTAAAGAATGATTAAGTACTTCGATTGGATGCTCTTGTAGTTTTCTGTAGCTGTTGGGACAAAGGAGAAAGTTATGCACACACCTATGTGTACTCTTGAAATGACAACTTATGGCACGAGAGATCAAGTAGAAAACAACCACGTTTTGAAGTGCAAAATTGCATTGTCTGTTTGAAGTCATCAAAATGTTCAGTTTATGAACCCAAAATAAAAGGCACCTCAGCAATGGTTGTAGGTATTGTAGTAGGTAGTGATATGTTGAGGTTATGAAGAGCTATGTAGGCAGCAATTCCAGCAGCATATCCAGCAAAAGCGAAACCGCTTACCTGCAGAATAGGATAGAGGAAAGTAAAACACCCAACTCTTTGAAACTGAATTCTACTGTGAAAGCACCGAGAAGGAAGGGGTTTATCTGAGAATGTGGAAATGACTCAAATGAGGGCATCACCTTTCTTAAGTACCAGAAGAAATCCACCTTCTCCATCCCCATGAACGCAACTCCAGCTGCAGATCCAATTATAAGCATGGATCCACCAGTACCAGCACAAAATGCAATCAGCTGCCAGAACTCTGAATCTTGAGGGAAAGAGGACAGGTCATACATTCCCATTGTTGCTGCAACTAGTGGTACATTGTCTATAATTGCTGATACAACACCAACGGCACTCGCGATGAGTTCAACATTTGGAATATGAGCATCGAGGTAGTTTGCTAACTCGCGTAAGATCCCCGCAGCCTCTAAGCTGGAAATGACAAATTCAACTCGGTTCAATAAATCAAGAATAACTTTACCTCCACTTACAGAAGTGGAAGTGGAGGAGATATTAGCAAACAGATATACTCTACTGTAAGTATGGCGTTGCATCTTCATGTGAAAATTGAAGTTTACAACTCATTGTAAAACTTATTAGGAAGACACTTATCATTACTATCCCTTTTCCAAAGGGTGAAGGCATTGGAACAGAGCCAACACCTTCCCTTCCTCCCTGGTGCCACCACTGTGATACCGTCCTGCAAAGCTACATGGCAAAGGCAAAGGGAGGGAAGACTACAATAGAAGACTGACAAAGGAAATAAAGAAAATTAGAGACGAAGAAAGTAATATTAGTGGAGAACCTATGGCATTAATTAGTAAAAGAAAAACTTCAGATTGCTCAGAGAGGCAAGTTTATCACATTAAATCTTTCGTTATGGTATTGTATTGTCGGATCCAAACAAGTGTAGCTTATAGTTTTCATTTTCCATCTTGTCGCTCTGGTTGGCGCTATCCTCCCTCTAAGGGGTATCCCTAGGGTATTTTAGGGATAGGTTCTAAAGCAGCTGAATGAGCCTATGTAATCAAATACTACCTACTGACAGATTCCTCTTTAGAAGTATATATATATCACAGAAACACAGAAACACAGAAACACAGAAACAAGTCAGTTATGTTGCATATTGCACACAGCAAGTTCATGGAATGGTATAAAATCTGGAATGAATGGTAGATGGTGCACTCACCTGCTGACAGACAAAAGGATACCAAGGAAAAAAAGCGCTCCTTGGGTATCGATACGAGATAAAGCCTGTGGAACCTTCAACTTTTGCCTTTCCGATTCACCATAGTGAATTGCATCAGTCAGAATCCAAAGAATACCAAGTCCAAGGAGCATACCCATGTAGGGGGGCAAGCCTGTGAGGGCCTTGAACACTGGAACAAAGACCAAAGCTCCAACACCTACAGAGAAGACAAGCTTTCCTCGAGGAGCCATCTGCTCGGACGCCATGACACTAGAAACTTCCTGTCCCTTTCCATTAACTTCACTGAATCCAAGAAGAGAATAAGTTCAAACTTAACAGGATTCATCAAAAGAAATCGTGACTCTCACATCCATAGCTTCAACTTAGTTACAAAATTTATACCTTGTTAGGGACAGAAGAGCCAGCGGGACTGCAAGTGAAACGGCCGAAGGTACAACCAAGTCCTGCGAAGAAGACAGATACAATTGTTGTAACTCGTCCTTGTGCCTTTATGTGAACATGTGGTTTAGTTGGCGACAGAGATAACACAAGTAAACAGACTAACACTACTGAAAGAAACATTTTGCCACATAAAATTCAGGCTGCTCAGTGATATTTATACTCTGGCCTTCAAAAGTGGAATTTCAGATCAGAATCAGTTCATCAAGCATAAATACAGTTCATCTGACTTTGAATCTGTAGATAAATGCAAATTAAATTACAGAATTTCAGAGAGAAGAATACTTTGAGTGTCTGCACTGTTGATATCTGACCATGTATCCATAGCATGGTGGTGGTTACATCTCCAATAGGTGTCCATGCACCACCAGCATTTGCTGCTATAACAATTACAGCTCCAAGTAGCCTGTTTCACATAATCCATCTCTTAAGTGGAGATCATAGAATTGGCTGGAAACCAAAGGCGAACCAATTATAACAGAACTTTCTAACTATTGGATGATTGAATCCATTGAACTAAACATTTAACTGATCCTAAGCAAATGTCTAAAATGTATTGGAATATAGAAAAGATAAACAAACTACAAACTAACCAAGTATTAGAGGTACTTGGAGTCTCTTCTCTCTTGAGTATGCCAACTCAAGCCCTAAACCAGTCTAAACAATTTCATATCTTACTCTACTCCCTACCATTCTATTTGAGTTCAACAACACGTGGGGTGGGGATTCGAACCCACGGCCTTTTGGTCGGGTAAGTATGCCTTAACCAGTGGGCTATGCTCAGGTTGACTACTCCCTACTATTCTATTAATAACCAACCCCCTCTTACAAACTCTTGGACTAAGTACTAAGATGTCCTTAACCCTAACAATCTATTCCTACATAGGTGAGGATTGCATTTTGCACTCTCCATGTCAATATAGTTTTGTGAACAATAGATGGGAGTTCCATGCATTATGATCTAATTTTTCATAAAACTCTTAAGTACATTCAGCAGTAAATGATAAATATTATCCGTGGATTCTAACAGGCAGCAACATCTACCATCTTTTATCTTATGAATGCAAAGCCACATCATAATGCCCCAGTCCGACAAAGTGCTATATATTAGATAAATGCAACCTCTACATTTCAAGAAGTACACAAATTCAGTAATAAAACAACCATGAATGTGTAAGTTGTGAATTTGTGATATCATACTTGCGGTACTCCGATGGAGGAACTAGTTTTCGCAATAGAGAAACCATGATAATCGTGGTCGTCAGATTGTCGAGGATTGAACTTAGAAAGAAGGTTACACCTCCAATCTGCAATATAAGGATTTTACCTGTGTTTCAGTATAGTAGGTCCAAGTAACTGTAGAATTTAGTACAACAAGCTCATAGTAAAGTAAATAAGAAGCATATAGATCTTCTTCTTTCTCATATAAAACAGAAAAACCAGTATAAGAAAATAGTTATCAATATTATCAAGAAGTTCAAATTTCAGAATCCTCGACTGAAGGGTTATAAAATATACAATATGAAGTAGAACCATTCTAGAATTAACATCGACCAATGACAAGACTACCTGGAAGTTTCATAAATTACTACTGAAACTTTCCACCATCAGTTCAAAGATCTGCTTAGTAAATTATACTTGACATGGGAGTTGACAAAATATCAAGTAATGGTAAAATATCTATAATCTTCTGTTTGAAAGAAGAATTGTGAATAAAACACATTAACATCAATATATTTATCGGAATGGAAATAGAGAACACTGACCACCCAAAGGAGCATTCGTGGTTTTCGAGTCGTTATACTGTCCGTAACCAACCTAAATCCTTGATGAGCATCGACGATTTCTACTATGGTCATCGCCCCAAGTAAGAAAAATACAATTTCACTAACTTCTGCTGTTGCATGTGTTAGCTCTGAAACAGCAATTTCAGTGGATGGAGCCTACATATGAATTTATAACAAAGGAGAATGTAACTGATAATGACTGCACAAAGCAAACAAATAAAACTCCAATATGCAAGATAGGCAGCAACAGCCATGAAGCATTGCATCCAAGGAAGAAGCAACCTCCACACTCCATATGGTAATACTGCAGTCCATGCATTATCATCATGAACAGTGAATCAATTTCTTTGGTGAATTCTTGAAGCAACTGAATAACTATATATGAATTAGTTGTCATTTGAGAAATGTAGTTCAAAGCAACAGTTTTGTGTGTGCTTTTGCAACATTGAAAAGTGATGTATCAATTTACAGAGTATAACTAGACTTGAGAGACTGAATCTTACCCCAATACTTCGAACAACCCATAAGCCAACCGCCATCAATAATCCCACTCCACTCTTGTTGAAGGCAAGAGATTCTTCAAAAATGATTCCAGCATATCCTAGACTAAACAACAACACCATAGCAAGATCCTGTATCACAAGTTTGATGAAACATTGAATGAAGGATCATAAATTAGCATTGGGCAGTGGACTTGTTACTGAAAACATGGAGTTATCAGACAAGACAAAGCATATGAACCTGATTAGCAGCAACCCAGGAGTGATTAATTGCCACTGTTCCAGTAAGGGCTGCTGCAAATATTGCAAGAGCCTTTAGTAAATCCGTCTTTGGCTGGTAACTAGCTTCAAAATCCTGTGAACTTATTTCGTCAACTGAGCATAGGGGATCACAGATTCCTGACTTTGATGTGAGTTCCTGATAATATGCCAAAGGTAGGATGATAATTCAAGAATAGAAATACAAATGGAAGATTATCGATCAAAGGCAATTCAACAAACAGTTTAAGACATTCATCAGAAGGTTTAATAAAGGAAACCTCAAGTTGTTTACTGAAGTTGGATGGAGCTTGCTGTTGCTGAAAAGAAGAAGACGACGCTGGTGAAGAGCCTTTAGCCTCGTCTTCAGCCCGCGCGAGAAAGTTCTTACCAAGCAACCTTGGAGTTCTGACTCCACTCAAAGAAGAACCATAGCGAGTGTGAAATGGGAGTGAAATGGGAGACTGACACTGAAGTGAAAATCTCTTCCAATCATGCGATGGGGGCAAGTGAATCCCAATGGAGAGGGAAGCCATTCGATCGAGTGCGAGCTGGAAATTCCAGAAATGGGGTTTTATCACTAACAAAAGGGAGAAGTTGATTTTACTCAATAGGGCAAAAAAATGTTCCTTCGTTTTGGGGCCTTCTCGATATGAAGTAAATGGCAATCGAATCGACGACCAATTACAGCTACAGGAGAGTCGAATTGGGAAATGGGGTTGCAGAAAAATACTTAATCTGAGACTTCCCAGTAAGATGAGGGTGTCAATCAGCTAACAGAGTTTGAATTTAAAGAACGACCTGCTCTATATCCAGCCACAAATATTAAGGCGGACACGATATATAAAATGATTTTCTGCGTTTGTTTCTCGTAAACACATCGAAAATTTCTATGCACAACAAAAGGGATTCGAATTAGCAAAATTGTGTTTCAGGGCAGAGTGAAGAAGCAAAAACTGGAGCCTTTGAAGCACAAAGAGCTTGGAATTGGAAAAGGTTCACCGAAGCGGCCATTTGCAGGAGGTCATTCTTTCAGGTTTGTTAAAATTCATTCTTTTTAATCAATCAACTCTTGAAGACGAAGATAAGTTGAGTTCAAAATTTGGGTGACTAATGAGACACGTTGATGTTTTTTATTATGCAACATGGTCTCGACCCCATGTATCAAAATGTCCACTGCTTGAAATTTTCTACCTCTGTGACTTCTCGTTATTTCATCCTCTAGTTCAAATGGTTTGGATTTTGGAAATTCATGTTTTTGAGAGAGTTATTTGTATTTGTTTTTGGTGGTCGAGAAGCTCATATGCATGATTGTTTGTCTATTGAGCTTACATAAAAAGACACGAGTTGACTTGATTATATTCCTAATTTTCCTCTATGATTTGATTTAAAAGGCAATGTTTTCCTCTAATTTTTTTTAGTTTGTGTCAAATCGAACATAGTTTAACTGTTTGAAAATATATATATAACTTTTTTAAGTTCATTTTTTAGGATTGAGTTCTCAAGTGATCTAAAATACTAACTTTTTTTACATGTAGGAATAAAAATTTGAATCTACGACTTTTTGGTAAGAGTGCTATAACCCATCTTTGAAGGATAAATTGTTTTATTTTATTTACAATAAATGAAAGTATATTCCCTAATATCATTTACCCTCACAACTGGAGAAGAATTGAATTGACCTTTAAAATTTTGCATAGCTGTCAAACAATTTAGATATTAAATTGCATATTAATTAATGTGCTGATTTTAAATGTAGTCACTTTTGATATTGGGTTGGTCATTATGGCTTCCATTCAAAAATATGATCTTAATCACGTCCCCAGATTATGGTATTTTGATTTTCTTTAATATTAAAACTGATATAATTGTAATGGAATATAATTTAATATTTTAAATGATAACATTTTGGGTAGTGTATTGTTGCAGGAAATTTATTATTTTTTCTACTTCAACAACAATAATTGTTAATAACCTTGCAAATTTTATCATTGGTGGGCCACCATAATAATGGTTCACTCTGGGAATTTAATAGCCCAAACTATGGTGGATCCAAATGGTTTGAAAATGGGCCTGATCGAGGAGAGACATAATATTTGGGCCTATTGGTCTAAGGTCCAGAATAACATTTGATTTTTGGTTTTTCATGACTATTTTATGCATATTTTTTCTTATATTTGCTACATTTTTAAATACGCAATGAAAATATTAACTAAATCTCAATAATGACACCAAATTGAGTATAACTCAACTGGTTAAAGACATATCTCTCCGACTAAGAGATCACAGGTTTGAATCTCCCTACTCTACATGTTGTTAAACTAAAAAAAAAATAAACACACCTCTGAATACATCCGCAACGCCTCCTTAATGATCATTTGCTACACAAATTTTCATTCTCCCCTTCTACATAAAAAAAAAATCATTTTTCTTTTTTGTTACATGGGGATATTTGAAGAGGCAATTGGTAGAAAAAAGAAGAGGGATTGGTAATAAATTCAAAATGGGTTGGCCTTAAAAATATAAAAATTAAAATTGAAAGGGCAGTAAATAAGTAGTAGGGACCAATTGTAGGGTGTCAAAGATACCCAAAATCTTTGTCTGAGAGGGCAGACATGGGATTCAGAATTCCAACCCTATTTTTCACAAATTTAGGCCATACCATTTTCAAACCAAAACTTTGCTTCTATCTAAATTCTAAATTCTAAAACCTTCTTTTCTTTATTCACTCATCCCAATTATTTTTTTTCTTCTTCTTCATAAAATTAGAAGAAGAAAAAAAAAATAAAAAAATGAATTTTAGTAATTGACTTTTTTTACCTTTTTTTTTTTTTTTTTTTTTCTTTAGGGTAAAACCAACCTGTCTTGGCCAAAAGGGACCACCAAACTTTGCACTGTTTTTTACCATTCATTCTGTGTAGAATTAATGCTCTTTGTCTATTTCTCATTTAACATGTTGGAAGTGGGACACCCTTTTAGGTGACCTCATTTATTTATTTTTCTTTTAATTTCCACAACACTTTTTCTTTTCTTTTCTTTTTTTTTTCCCTCCAACTTTTGAATATAGAGAAAATCAGTTAAAATATCTTTTTTTTTTTAACTTTAAAGCATTACATTACTAATGTGACCATTTGAGATGTACTCAAATCGATAGGTTAAATATCCGAATGATATTTACATTGATTTTGTAAATTCATATAAAATACCTAAGAACATAACTTTAACACCCATTTCATCAATATTCAAACAAATTCTAGATTCGAGTATAACTTAACTCAATTGATTAAATTATTTGTAACTTTTCTTATGCTAGTTGGAACTCTCACACTCCTTATAGTTGAAATGTAATATTTATGAACTTACTGTGGTTCATTTATTATGTGATGTTCCTTTCATTGAGTTGTCGTAAATTCATGAGTTTTACTTCAAAGAAAGCACTTTCTCAAGTCAGTCTGTGGCCCATCAAAGAAAGCTGCAATATGTTTCAAAATTTTCATTTCTACACGGTGAAAAAGTTCTTAACTAATTACGTTATGCTCGGTCTGCCAAGTTGTACGACAATTTTTTTTGAACAAAAAAAACCTACGAGATCTTTTTCTTTTTCCTTTTTTTTTTACTTCAACAATTGTAGGGTTGGAGAATCGAATTATCGACCATTGCGATAATAGTAGATGCTTTATCCACTCAAGTATAAAAAAATACATTATACTCAACGATAAATATAGGAGATGGAGATTGAAGAAGGAAGAAGTGTATATATATATATATATATTTGAAAAATGGGGTTTAAATATTTGGCATTTTAGACACAAAGGAAAGGGACAAGTCCACACAAAAATATGATCCTGCACACATTGGATCCCCATTGTATAACATCAAACATTAACTCTGTACAGACAGAACAGATTTTAAATTTTAAATTTAAAAAAAAAAAAAAACATTAAGTTGGATCACGCATAGGGAGTGGAAGAGGGACCATTTGGGAATTTATTTATTTATTTTTGAGTAATTTAACAATATTGTCTATTTCTCTCACTTCTTTCTTATTGGCAGCAGAAGTTTCCACAGAAGCAGCAGCTCCTCATCCCTTCATTACAACTCTCTTTCTCTCTCTAAAAAAAAATTATATATATATATATATTTTTAGAAGCCTTTTTCTTCTTCTTCTTCTTCTTCTCAGATTATTGATGCATTAATTTTGGTTGAAAACTTTGAGGGTTGTGAGATAATATTTATTTTTCATCATTATTTTTCTCTTCTTACCCTTTTTGTTTTCATGTATGGACGTGGGTGGTTTCATTGTTTCTTACTTAGTAAATGCAATGAGGGATGTGCTATTTTTTTTTTCTTTTTCAAAAATGTTAATGTCTAATTTCTTACGATTTTATTACATCATTCAACTTTTAGGTTTACCCGCCAAACTAGTTAAATATTGTATATTAATTCGAGCAGAATTCAGTGGATAAGATACTTAATAACGTAGGAAAGATTGATTGTTCAATCTCCCACCATATAATTGTTATACTTCACCAAAAAAAAAAAAGAAAAGAGTCAAATATTATTTAGTTTGTACGTTTAAGACTAAGAATTTTGTTTGCCTTATGAACTACATAAATACGAACGTATAAAACCGATTTTTCATAATCAATAATATTAACTTTTACAAATCGTAAACTCACAAATCAAACACAATAAAGTTATACAAACTTATGTTTATATAAGATCATATTAAAAGTTTTGTCCCTAAATTTTATAGGGTTGTATTTGACTAGTCCATACGATTTAAAAGAGATTCTAATAGGTGCATAAGCCTTAAATTTTGTGGTTAATAGATCTTTGTCACTAACTTTATCAATTTTACATGTTGACTATATAATTGAAGAATTACATGACAAGTTGATTTTAGACGAATTTAAGCTCTTGGTGGGTACGTACTTAAAGTAATTAAAGAAATGGGATGGGGCAGAGGCTAAGTGTTTTTCGTAGGTTGATTTTGCTAGTTTTTTCGACCCCCATTCTTTCATATTTTTTCAACAAAAAAATCTAATTTCTATTTCCAAAATGAACATCCAACCTCAAGAAAAAAATAGATATTTTAACTGCTAAGCTTAGGCTCAGGTTGGTTTTGATCCTTAAACTTTAAAATATATTTTTTAGATGAAAATTAAATTTGGTACAAAATTCATCATAATAATCCTTGTCATTAAATTTCAAGATTGTGTTTAATTAAAATGTTATGTGACACCACATTCATTTTTGTTCGGAACAAGGATTACACTAAATATTAGACTTAGGAATGGATGGTTTAAGATTTATGGTTAAATTTAACATAGTTCAATTAAACCAAACAATTTTTTTTTTTAAAGTTGGGTCCTTCAATATTGGTCCTAAAAGTTTGAAAGTCTCCCAAATTCCTTCATTCATTACTAGAGGGAGATAGGGAGAGTAGAGGGAGGGATGCAACACTTTCCCATGGTACTTTTTTTTTTTTGGAGTACTGTACTTTTTTTTAAGTTATGCATAAAAAATAAAAAATAGAATTAAAAAAAAAAAACTTTACAGCTGTTTACCAAGAAAATTCTAAACATATTTATGCATAACAAAATGTAAAGGAGGTTGCATGAGGGTTTGGTCCAAAATTGAAACCCATTTGATTTCATTAAAGAAGCAAAAAAGACAAGAAGTTAAATTATGCCCAAAATATGCAAATTTGAGTATAAATCAATTGGTCAAGACATATTTTTTTACTAAAAGGTCGTGAGTTCAAATCTTTCCACTCCAACATGTTGTTTGAACTCAAAAAAAAAAAAAACATAAAGAAAATCTTCTCGCATCCCCAGACAAAGCAAATCCTAACTCAAACATCAAA
>JAOANK020000057.1:701856-712236 GCA_026257165.2 Telfairia occidentalis | reverse complement strand
TTTCTCTTGTTCTTGTTTTTATTGTCTTGTTTATGTTCTTTCTTCTTAGGTAAGTAAAGTAATTGGCCAAATCGAGCATAACTCAATTGGTTAATGCATATTTTTTTCAATAAAAAAATCGTAGATTTGAATCTTCACTCTTACATGTTGTTGTTGAAGTCAAAAAAGAAAAAAAGAAAAAAAAGAAGCAATTGCCAACAAAGACAAAATAATAAGTGATATATGAGATATAAAGCTATCTTCTTTAACAGTGTAAAACAACATAATCATTAAATAAATTTGATCTAAACTTGTTGAAGCCTAAAGTTAATTTGAAGTTCGAGAGATGTAAAGGATGGTGTTGAAATGTTGCAAAAGGATCACCTTCACAATATCGACAACATAGTATAAATTATAAGAGGCAGAGGGGCATTGCACATTTTTCATCATAAGCACTAGCAAGTTGTTATATCAATTGATCGCGATGTTATTAAGCCTTTGTAAGTGTATCTTTCAAAGAGGTTCTTTTTTCTACAACTAATTAGAAAATCTTAAATCATGTTTTATGTCGAGTAGTTCCTATTACCAATATTATTGATGGAAGGAATGTATACGTGATACGTACTAATCTAATGAATAGATTATATGAATGAGTTAGAAATTTAAAATAATGAATATGGATGGGATGAACTTGGAAATTTGTCTATCTAACACTTTATTTTTGTTAAACATCATTAAGTTTCGGAATACATTTTTTAATAATTTACTTTAATTCATGTGTACTTTTCAAAATATGAACTATCTTGAACTAGCAACAACCTTAAATTCATGTACACGCAACTTAGCAAATCACAGAAATATGAGCCACTATAAAGAGAAATGGAAATTCCTATGACAAATACGTACGAATGGAACACAAAATGTTGTAGTTCTAAAAACACAAGTTAATTAGAGATGGTTTTAAAAAAATTCTAAATTTTAATAAGTAGTCGCCAAAAAAATACATTGGAAAAAAAAATACCTCCAAAGGTAAGTTTATGATGACTTTTAAATAAAGTATTTATAAGTGAAGAACTTATTTTGTGAACACTTTTAAAGAGAGTTAACTAAATGTTTAATTTAAAAGTATTTTTATATGTTTTAGAATTTCTTAAACTATTTTTTATTATTGAAATTTGAGGAAAACAAATTAATAGGCTATAAATACTCTTTAAAGTTTTAATCAAACGCTATCAATTAAAAAAAAAAGGTCAAAAGCCATTAAATAGACTCTTATCTACCGTAAGATTTTAGATAAATAACCTCTCTTGATTTATTTTTATATAATTTAAAGAAAATATCATCTTATAAAGGAAATAAAAACAAAGCATTATGTCATCATTGCTCATGCTGATCAAATTATGGACCAACATAAAAATATTCATTATATTACCACAAAATTATTAAGAAAATAAAAGGCTGTGATAGCAACTTCGACCACAATATATCTTTTTCATCTTTTTAAAGGAAAAAAAAAATTAACAATTGCTTAGATAGAGTTTGTTTTTATGACAAAATTTTCCCCAATAACTGTATTTTATTTTTTAAAACCAGTAGGGACAAAGTTATATATTTTTTATTTTGCATTTTTAATACTATGTATTTTATTTTTTAAAATTTTAAAATAGATTATGAAACAAAGACTAACTTTTCGAACATGATATGGTCAAATTAATCGACCAACTCAATAAAGATAGAAAATCAAAAAGAAATTAATTGTTGGGCCCTAAAATATCCATAAAATTACAATGTGGGAGGGAAAATAATATTTTGTTTGTAAAGAAAAAGAGTGATAGGAGAAAAGTCACTAAAAAAAAGACCATATTACTAAGAAGAAAGATTTTATTGTATGTAGTGCACCACACACTTACTCTCCACTACGTTTCATAAGATCATTAGGCGCACTTATATTCATCTAATGGTACATTATATCATTTCCAACTTGACAAAATTCAATATACAATCTTATGGCTCTTATCGATTTTTAAGGACACCATTTGTTTTCTATAGCATGCCCTACAATTGTAGGTTTGGTTTCGATCTTAGCATATCATTCTTATTTACTTACAAAAATAGAGTGATTCAAACGAAGGGTGCAAGTCGAAATCGAAAAAAATGGAACCAACTGAGTCAATTTGAACTTCAAAATCCAAATAATATAAAAACGTGTACCAAATGTTCTAAATATTATATTGATATTAGTTACTTAATGAGATTTGACTCCAAGAGTAGACCACTAATGCATATGATTTAAGACAATTCACATTCATACAATGATACAAAATTTCTAGATCAAGAGGCAATAAGAAGAAATCAACTAAAACATGGTTCAAGTAATCAGATACTAATACTTGTCAGTTCAAATTCTCTATGCTGTATTTGTAATGTAATAATTTTTTCAAAAAAAAAAAGAGAGGGAAAAGAGAATCCCTGAACCTTAACCCTCCAAAAGTGAGTTATAATTCAACTAGTCAAATTTTATTAGGAGCATGAGTTCATAGAATTAAAAACATTTTCCCACTCACTATAAAGCTCACAATAAAAAACATAATTGTCAAATCGAGCATAATTCAACTGAGTAAAAACATGTCCTTGACTAAGAGGTTATTGGTTCGAATCCCTCTACCCCACGTGCTGAATTCAAAGGAAAAAAAAACATAGTTGCCAAATTACCAACCACATTGGTGGAAAAGAGAAGCCACACACACTTAGAGAACATCTTTTTAGTGTTTGTGAGTTCAAATTCGATCACCATTATGAAAATTTTTTCATTTTGCATCCAAAAAAAAAAAAAAGGCCTCATAAACCCTATATAAATCCTCATTAATCCCCGTCTCATAATCATTATGCTCCTTCCAAATTCCAATTCCCCATCTTCTCATATTGCTAATTATGCAATTCATCCTCCCCATTCTCCTCTTCCTCACCCACTTCCTGTATGCATTCTCAACCACATGTCCCCCACCGGAGTCCACGCCATCATTGCCGCCGCCTCCGCCTCCACCTCCACCTCCACCACCGCCGCCGAAACCCTGCCAATGCCAACCCATCCTCAGATTCCTAGACCAGAGACTGGCCGTAGTGTACCCCATAATCCAAACCTTCAAAGCCCTCATCACGTCCGACCCATTAGGCGTCACAAAAACATGGGTCGGCTCCGATGTCTGCAACTACAGAGGCTTCTTTTGCGACAACCCACCAGACAACAAATCCGCCGTCGCCATCGCCGCCATCGATTTCAACGGCTTCCAACTCTCTGCCCCGACGCTCGACGGCTTCATCGACCGCCTCCCTGACCTCGCCATCTTTCACGCCAACTCCAACAACTTCTTCGGCACAATCACCCCCAAAATTTCATCCCTCCCATATCTCTACGAGCTCGATTTAAGCAACAATCGATTGTCGGGTCCTTTCCCAATCGCCGTTTTTGGGGTAACCGACCTGTCGTTCTTTGACATCCGATTCAATTTCTTCACTGGGTTTGTTCCTCCCCAGGTTTTTATAAAGAATTTCGACTTTCTCTTCATCAACAACAACAATTTCGGGCAGAAATTACCTTTTAACTTCGGCTCCACCACCACGGCTTACATCACTTTAGCTAACAACAGATTCACCGGTCCGATTCCAAGAAGCATTGGAAATGCTTCTGCTAGTTTAACTGAAATCTTGTTCTTGAACAATCAGCTCACTGGGTGTATTCCATATGAAGTGGGGTTTTTGAAGACGGCCACCGTTTTCGATGCCGGCGACAACTTGCTGACCGGCCCATTGCCGTGCTCGCTCGGCTGCTTGGAGAAGGTTGAGCAGCTGAATTTCGCCGGAAACTTCCTCTACGGCCACGTGCCGGAGGTAGTATGTGAATTGGGAAATTTGCTGAATCTTTCGCTGTCGGATAATTACTTCACCAAAATTGGGCCGTCGTGTAGGAATCTGGTGACAAGTGGGGTTCTTGATTTGAGAAACAATTGCATTCCGGGGCTGCCTGATCAGAGATCGCCGTTGGATTGTGCTCTGTCCCTTTTCTTTCGACTTCCTTGTCCATTGCCGGCGACTTATGGCTTTGTTCCTTGTAAGAAGTCTGCACCGATCCGTTCTTCTGGTTCTGGCCGACAGAAAAGAAGCTCTGTTGCCATTGCTAATTCTGGTCTTTCCAAACACCAACCTTAACGAATATATATGTATGAGTACACAAGGAATGAAGTCTAAGTTATACTTCCAAATCTTATTGCAGAAAACAACTTGCAATTTCTTCTTAACATAGTTATAGTTATACTTGTACAATGGAAGAAGTGTTGAAGATGGAGCTCAAAACAAGCCCGAAAGAATTTCCTCTGTACATATACGACATTAAGGAGGTCGTAAATTGCTCTGGTTTTACATAATCGAGAGTGAGTTCGAGATCACTTATTGTAAGGGTAAGGGGTCACAAATTTGAGCTAATTTATTCTGTCTGAAGTTATAGTACAATGGAAGTGTTTAAGACTCACGACCCTATGATTCCCCCAAAATATATTCAAATGCTCCTTGTAATCTTCATATGTATAGATATTTCTGATTAAGGGATCACACCGGTTATTCATCTAATCCTTCAACTACTACAATATAACAGAGTGGTGCAAGACAATGACATTATAAGAAAATTTAGCTACTTTCTTCATGGTCATTCTTGAACTAAGACATTCACATTCGAGACCTCAGATCTTCAAAGAAAGCATTCAAATCAGAGAAAGATGATCCACCTTCTTCAATGGCTTTCCTTGCCTGAATTCCAAGTGCTTTTGCTCTGCTCCTCATTCCTTCTGCTTCTTCCTCCACCATAACTCGATTCACTGCCTTTTCTAATGCCTCACTCTTTATCTCATCCTTCCCGGCTCTGCCCCAATACAGAGCGCCGACGCCGACCCCGATCCGCAGAACATCAGTTATCAGCTTCTCATTGTAAAATTGCTCAGCAGAATTTGGCCATGTGATCATTGGCAAGCCAGCAGTGACTCCTTCCAAGGCCGAATTCCAACCACAGTGAGTCACGAACCCGCCGATCGACCGGTGATCAAGAATCAGAACTTGAGGCGCCCAGCCTCTTATGATCAGTCCTTTCCCCTGTATTCTCTTCTCAAATCCTTCAGGCAACCACTCTTCGTGATCGTGTTTCTCTTTCTTCACAACCCAAATGAAGTTTTGCCCTGTAGCTTCAAGGCCCTTGGCTATTTCCAGCAGCTGAGAATTGGTTAAACTAGCAAGAGTTCCAAAACTTATGTAAAGAACAGAATCAGGTTTCTTTGAATCCAGCCATTTTAAGCAATCATGCTCATTAATGGAGGAAGAAGATCCCCTCTGTACTTTATCTTCCTCAACATTACTATACAGAGAAAGCGGGCCAATATGCCAAGCCCTTCTCCCCAAAACATTCCTGTAATAATCAGCATACGCTGGTTCAAGCTCGTAGAAACTATTGATAAGAAACCCATAACATCGAGATTCAACTCGTTTACTCTCCCAGTAAAGCTTAGTAAAATCCGTTTCAATCGCCTCTTTCAGAAACCCCGGCACTTGACTACGAGTCAACTTGATTTCGTCAGGTAAATTAGGGATTACAAAAGGTTCTAAATCGGAGGATACCTTTTCGAAAGGCCGATTCGCGATTAAACTCGACGCCGCACACAGAGCAAAGAAGCAAGTTCCGTGAAATACAACCCTCGGAATCCCGTATTTCGCAGCAACATCGGTAGTCCATGGAAAGAACGTATCGGCGACGAGGCAGTGAGGGCGATGATGATCGAGAATCCGATCGATTTGTGGCTCCAACATGGCGATTGCCCTACAAAACCTCTGGACCATTTCCGGGGACTTAGCCATATCGAGACTCTCACAACCGTCCGGCAATCCAGCGGCCGCGGAAGGGAAATCAATGATCAGAAGCTCGATTTGGAGCTCTGGATGGTCGATATTGTGGATTGATTTGGCGATGAGGGGAGCGTTGAGAGGGGTTGTGATAATGGCGACATGAACACCGCGAGAAGCGAATAGTTTGGCCATGTCAATGGCGGGGATTGAGTGGCCCTGAGCCATGAAAGGGAAGAAGAAGATTCGAAGTTGGGTGTTTTTGGTGTCCATTGGGGGAAGAGGAAGAGGAAGAGGAATTACAGAGGAGGAATTTTCCGAGAAAATTTTGAAGAACCATGTGATCTACGATCATGGATTTTAATACTGCAAATTGGAAAAGGGGGAAAAGATTGGTCAAGAAGATTGACTGTTGATTCCTATGGAAGAAAAATGAAGCGCTCCATTTTCCATCGTCAAGTCTCCCGCTGAAAATTGGTGCCGCCGTCGCCATCACCGTTCAGCCCACCGCCTTTTTCTCCATTTGCCCCTTTTAAATTTTTTTGTTATTTTATGAACATTCCTATTTTGCTTCTAGATGGTTTTTTTTAAATAAAAAAAAGTCTTCTTACACTTTTTTTATTTAAATTTTAAACGATTCTAAGTTTGAATTCCATTTCAATCCATAGACTAAAAGTTTTTGTCTATTTTGTTATTTCAAACTTTCAAATTATAAAAAATATAATTTTGGTTCTATTAAAATTCGAATACCTACTCTCACATCTTTTTAAACTAAAAAAAAAAAAAAAAAAATTTGGTCAAGGTCTATTTTAATCTTCAAATTTATTTTTAAAAACATAATTATTTTAGTAAGAATTATTATTATTTTGCCCCCTCAATATTCACTCACTTTCATATACACTTACTAAAGAAACATGTTATATATTTGTTAAAAATAAAATAAAGATAATAACTAAAATATTTTGGTATAAAAATATATTGTACCAAAATGGTTAAATATAACTGAAAACAAAGCACCTAAAAAATTTCAGCTTAATTAATACATTAGTTGCAGTATAATTCAACAAGTTAAGGCATAGTCTCGAATTAAAAGATTGTTGGTTCGAATCCTCCATCTTCCTATCTTATTGAGCTAAATAATGCATTAGTCAATCCCTTGATCTTCTAATTTTCCGATCGTTGAATTAAAAAGGAAAAAAAAAAAAAGTTAGTGCATTTTGATTTGGATGTCCATAAATTCAGCGTGGGTTGCGGTAGCGTTAAATCGTTTGTTTGGCAAGATTCGAGGACTCATGTTCTTTTTGCTTTCAAAGTCACGAGTCAAAGTCAACTATACGAGAGGCCATTTTTTCTCGTCTCACGTCACGTGTTTTGAAACTTTGGCAAATGCAAAAGCAAAACCCTTCTTCATACGCCATTATAATGACGCAATTCAACTGTACTACATTTTATGTATATAACCCTTTCTATTTCTATAAATAATTTATTCGTTAAATCAAATTATACATTTAGCCTTTCTATTTTTGTAATCTATATTTAATAGTTCTTCAACTGTCGATCCGAGCATGGATAAAAACATGTACTATCATCGCCGAGTTCGATTGTTCGATCTCTCATTCTCACAAATGTTGAACTAAAAAAAAAAAAGTTCTTCAACTTCAAAAGGTGCCACAAATCTTTTTGGTTCTTAAAAAGAAACCGTTTTAGAAGGTTCAATTGTCCGAAATGAATTTCTAAATCTGCGGATTTATCAAGATCAAGTTCGTAAAAAAAACCAAATTCGTGTCTAATTAAGTTTTCCAATTTTTAATATTGTGTCTAATAAGTTTCTGAACTTCAAAAAAATGTTTAATAAGTTGTTAAACTTTTTGTATCTAATAGATCTCAAATTTTTAATTTTGTATCTAATAATTTATTAAATCCTTTATAGGGTTTGGCGACCTATTCACAAAATATTACAACATTTGAACACGACGTATTTGAACTAATAACTAAAGCATGTGTTGCCAATTTAAACATGTTCTCTTAACTTTTATACTTATATTCCTTTTCAAATGTTCTATTTAATACTTCAGCTCATAATTATTCCGCTTTAACCCTTCAACTTGGCATAAAAAACTGTCTTTTATTGATAATTTTTCATTCATTATTTACCGAAGGTCTGTTTGACATCATTGTGGGAAAAAGTAATTTTGAAATAAAATTATTTTTTATGAGAGTTTTTTAAAAAATTAATAATTTAAAATGTGTTTAATATAGTTTCTTCATTAATTTTAGATAATCAAAAGTATTTTTTAAAAAAATATTAACAAATAAAATACACTTTAAAAAATTAGATTAATTTAAAAGTTATTTTTAGATAATCTATTTCCTTTGTATTTCTTCAAAAATAGCTTTTACATCAATCTAATTTTTTTTAAGTTTATTTTATTTGTTCAATTTTTTAAAAAAAAAACACTTTTGATTATTTAAAATTATTTTAAAAAATTACACTAAACATATTTTAAATTGTTAATTTGTTTAAAAAAACTCATAGAAAAAATAATTTTATTTCAAAATCACTTTTTTCCACAATGATGCCAAACAGACTCTTAGATACCCAACCCATAATTTATTACACGTGGCTTCATACATTTAGCATATAGAAGATATCTATTGGTCAAGTAAATTAACAAAAGATCCATAATTTACATGTGGCTTCATATTAGCATATTGAAGATGAACAAAAAAATATGTAGATATCCATATTTCTGACATTAGTTTATTATAAAAATAATAATAATGGCAATGGCTAAAATAGTTTCTTTTATGAGTTGAAGTGCTAAATCAGAATGCATGAAAATTTAGAGATCAAAATAGAGTAATGGAAAGGAAGGAGAAAAAAAAAAGGCAAACCAAGAATTGATTATTTTGCTCTCTCAAGGGCCATTCCAATTGTCAATCACTCTCTTTAGTCTTAAGCTAATCATAACTCCTAATTAAAGTTATGGCGTAATTATAGGTATAAATTTCACAATTGCAGAAACAAGCTTTCATCAGAAAAAGAGATCCCGAAAGCAGTAGAAAGAAACTCACTAATTATATTCAGAATGTTCAGGAAAAATTTAAACAATAAGGTTCCAACAACAATGACAAACTTAATAGAGAAATCTTAAAAGTGGGCTGACCTGAAATGTTGGGGATACTCAAATATTGACACAGACCAACATTTGTTAGTTAGAAAACAGGGGAACAAGAATCCTAGATCATCAATTCTATATTCAAGTAATTGTAATAATCCAACCCTGTGAAATAATTCCCAACTTCAGGTAATTGTAACAGCCCAACCATGTCTAAACTATAATATACTATATTCATGATCTACAAATAATGCTACTAATAGGCTATCGTGTTGCATGTGTTTACCTCAGAGCGATACCAGCTGATGTTCGTAGAACTATGTCGACTTTTCAGCGGCGCGTTTTATCTGCAAGGCAGCTCTAACGACATTTCCCCTTGTAATGAGCCCCACCTTCAACATTAAAACAGAAGCAAATAAGACAGTTGCCTATTGTTGAGAGAGCTTTAAAAAGTAAAATTACGGTTTGAAGAATAATGGAAAAGAAAAAGAGAAATAAATAATCCTACCAGCTTGCCATCTGCATCTACGACTGGCAATCGACGATATTTTGTTTCGAGCAACAACCTGAACATTGGAAAAACCAAGTTAAAACAATAGTTTCAAGTTTTGATAGCCATAGATTAACTTGTAAAAATGGGTAATTTGTTCACTTCCAAGTCATTTCTCCCTACATTGTATCATTTAAACGTTGTTTTTGGTAAGTGGACAAATTTTGCACGGCTAAGGACCCAGAATGAAGAATGTTCAAATAGAAAGAACTAGAGAAAAGTATGATGTTTTCCCCTATGTAAGAAGTTGAAGGAAATCAACGTGACAATTGATGGTTGAACAATAAGATGAAGGCACCCGCACATCAAAAAGTCTAAAAGAAATAAATTGCAAAAATCAGATATAAAAAGTCTAAATAAATAAAAGTATATAATTAAAAGAATATTAATTAAAATATCTTGGTTGAAACATTGAAGGAACCATCAATTATATTGATTCAGATAGTAAGATGCAGAAGAGAGAGAAATCACGAGATTACCTAGCAGCATCTTCTAGATTTGAAGTTTCACGAACAACTAGTGGAGCAGGTGTCATCAGGTCACCAACAACCTTACCATTTGTTTTACTGAGCAGTGTCTGTATCTCATTGAATGTCTGCCACCACATTCAGCAAAAATCTACTTTTATTTTTTCATTTTATTAAATATGGTGGTGAACCACCGCTCAAATAATTCATGGTCATGATCATGTGACTCCTCTTTCTCCAAATAATTTTACTTAATGAAGGGATGTCAATGCTAAAGGTAATTTCTGTGACTACATAGCTGTCACAGAAATACATATCTCGTTCTAAAGATATTTTTGCAGATATGTATGTGCTCATGTGACATGTTTGTGGCACTTCGGTGCTG
>JAOANK020000057.1:680312-697953 GCA_026257165.2 Telfairia occidentalis | reverse complement strand
ACTAAGCTACCAATTGAATTGGTTATTAATTTAGATATATATATATATAATTAAATAACTCTAAATTTTGTGGGGCACGTGCCCCCTGGCCCCTTCATAAATCCGCCCCTGGATTTATCATATCTGATGAAATAAACTTAGAACTTAAGAAGGCAAACAAAAAAGAAAACTATTGACAAGTGACGTTAGTGTATATATATATATTTTAACAATATATAAGAGTGGAAATTCAAATTTTTAACTTTTGGATAAAAAATATAGAGAGATTAACCCTTAGAAGGCGGACCGCCCATGCTGGTGAATAAAAAGACTAAGTACATAATTATTCCAAATGCAAAGCCTACCCTACTATAGTATAAGCAAGTACATCTAGGTAATAAAACTATTTTTAAACTTGTTTTTTTTTTAAATAACTATTTTTTAAAGTATAAAGTCAAAATTAATGTTCGAATATAACTTCAACAAACTATACAAAATTTCAAGCATTTTGTATGAAAGATTCGAAGATTGGTTTTTTTTTTGGGTCAATGCATAATAAAATTAACAAATATTTCGAAATGAGATTCAAAATAATTATTGATGAATATAAAAATGAAGGATTGACTGTGAAGAGATATAAAATTAAATTATTAAATATTATTTTTATTTAAATAATTAAAATTATAGATCAACCCCGTGAATAGAAATATAAAAAACCGCAAGAGACAAATTAAAATATAGTATTAGTTAAAACATTAAATGACAAAATAAAAGAGCCATAACAATACAAAAAGTTCAAATTTAAAACAAATATTTTGAGACAATAAACTTTTTTTTTTTTTTTTTTCCCGAGTTCAACAATTTGGGATGATAGATTCAAACCTATGACTTATTGGTTAAGAAGATATACCTTTAACCAAATGAACTATATTTGATTTGGCGGAGATAATAAAATATTTGAAGTTATGAAATATGTTTTTAATGTATTAAACATTTATTGGCGATAACAATTACCGTAATAAAATAATAATTAAAAATTGTGTAAGAATTCGGAACCAAATAATATTAAAAATTTAGAAATTTACTAATATATTTTTATTTAAAGTTTACCCAATACAATGAATGCCAAATCCTGGATCATTTACAATCTCAATAATAACCGTTTTTATCTTTCTATTAATTTACATAAGAAAAAAAAGGACAACGGTTGTTATTATTAATTTTATTTTGAGATTGTATCATCCTGAAGATAGTCACTGCCAACAGAAAAAAAGTTACCGTTACCAGTTACCTACGGGTTCCCGACTTGACCTCGTCAGATGGGGCCACAGTAGAGTGAGATGGACGGTTGAGATTTCATGTGTAGATTTTATCTTTAGGGTTTACCCAGAACTGCCGCATATATAAGGCCTTGCCCCTTCCACTTCCCCCTCTTTCTTTTAGTGCAGTTTCATCTGCCCTCCAAACCCTCGCGTTTTTTTCCCCCTTTTTCCGTATCTTTCTCGTTGCTCTTTCTACGTCACGCGCCGCCCCGTTTTACGGCGGCTACTCACCGTCACCACTCGGATCCTTCCGATTATCTATCCGGTCCTCCTCCTTCACTATCATTCATTCTCATCCTGAAAAATCAAAACAAATATTCGTTTTAGGAGTAGGGAGATTTTTCCTTGGGGGTTGTTTGTTTTTGGTTCAATATCTAAGGGTTTTTGTTTTTCTCCCCGGTTGTGCGTTGTGTTTTGCTGGCCTTTTTTTGAGTGTCTGAAGAATCGGCGTTCATTCCATTCCTTCTTAGGGTTTGCTTCTGAATAGCGAGAGGAGAGGGAAGTGAGGAAAAAAAAAGAAAAAAGGCAAAAAAGAAAGGAATTTATTAGAAGTATATATTTTTGTGAAAGAAGTGAAATTATTTCGATGGCGGCACAGGTGCAAGCTCAACCTCAGAATGCCATTTCCGGCATTAATCCGGCGGCGAATGGTGGGGCCAATCAGTTTGTGACTACTTCTTTGTATGTCGGAGATCTGGACCTGAATGTCACGGATTCGCAGCTTTATGATATATTTAATCAGGTCGGTCAGGTGGTTTCTGTTCGGGTTTGCCGAGACTTGACGACCCGGCGATCTCTCGGTTATGGTTATGTTAACTACAGCAACCCACAAGATGGTCAGTATGCCTTCACTGTATCGCTTCTCTGTGGTGTGTAATGTTGTTTGTTCATTGTTGTTAGTTCAATTTCGGTGAACATTTCTTGGCTGGTTGAGCTGATTGCTTGGACTGGTAAAACGCTGAGATGCCATATAAATCTTAGTGTGGATTATGTCTAATAATCATCATCGATATGTCATAATAATTAAGCCCTACCAATCTCCTGACGAAAGTTGCGGATGAACATTATAAAAGGTTGGGTCGTTACGTTGAAGGTAGACGAGTGAGAAATCATCTGTTTGTTTTATTATTTGGAGAATTGGAGCATGGGCCCGTTCGGCGGGCTGGGGGATGCTTGGTGGTCCTGTGTAGCGTGCGTAATTACAAGTTAATTATTGCTAGTCTCACTCTCAGGTAGGTTTGGAAATGTCACATAGTGGAAGC
Source organism: Telfairia occidentalis (assembly GCA_026257165.2). Lineage (NCBI taxonomy): Eukaryota > Viridiplantae > Streptophyta > Magnoliopsida > Cucurbitales > Cucurbitaceae > Telfairia > Telfairia occidentalis. The sequence continues at coordinate 695,390 of JAOANK020000057.1, read as the reverse complement.
TTATTTTATGATTTCAGATAACTTTGAACCAGAAACTTGATGTAAGAATCTTGTTTTATTGTATGAACTCTGCACCCCTAGCAATTTTGCTTAATTTTTAAAGACCTTTATGTTAATTCTTCCATGGGTAGATTGTCCTTTGAGTTATTTAAGCTCCTTTTACCAGTGGAATTGGTATGATAATTTAGGACTTTAGTTCCTCTTCCTCTCTTGTCATTGGAATATAAACTTGTATTTTAAACTATCATGTGATCCAAACTACGATATCTTATAGTTTTTATTGCCTCATAAATTCTGGAACATCATTTTATTTCTAGTACAACTTTAAATGCCAAATCTTTCTTCCTAATTTAATCCTCTTTTGCCTGAACAGCTGCCAGAGCATTGGATGTGCTTAACTTTACCCCTCTGAGCGGAAAGCCTATTAGAGTTATGTATTCTCACCGTGACCCAAGCATTCGTAAAAGTGGGGCTGGAAATATATTTATCAAGGTATCAGTATTTTTCATTTTTCATTTATGCTTTTTTCTTGCTTAATTTATTTATATTGATTATCTGATTTTGTTCCCAAGTTAACTTTGCACTTTATTTTGACAGAACTTAGACAAAGCAATTGACCACAAAGCTTTACATGATACGTTTTCTGCATTTGGTAGCATCCTATCTTGCAAAGTAGCTTTAGATTCCTCTGGTCAGTCAAAAGGCTATGGTTTTGTGCAATTTGACAACGAGGAGTCTGCCCTGAAAGCTATTGAGAAGTTGAATGGTATGCTGTTGAATGATAAGCAAGTTTATGTAGGACCCTTTCTTCGTAAACAGGAAAGAGATAGTGCTGTTGACAAATCCAAATTTAACAATGTATTTGTCAAGAATCTTTCTGAGACAACTACTGAAGAAGATTTAAACAAAGTTTTTTCTGAATTTGGGACAATCACCAGTATTGTGGTGATGAGGGATGCTGATGGCAAATCAAAATGTTTTGGATTTGTGAATTTTGAAAATGCTGATGATGCTGCTAGGGCAGTTGATGCCCTTAATGGAAAGGCATTTGATGATAAGGAGTGGTATGTTGGGAAAGCGCAGAAAAAATCTGAAAGAGAAGTTGAATTAAAACACCGGTTTGAACAAACTATGAAAGAGGCAGCTGACAAGTACCAGGGGGCAAATTTGTACATAAAAAATTTGGATGACAGCATTAGTGATGATAAGCTTAAGGAGCTTTTTGTTCCATTTGGCACTATCACCTCATGCAAGGTTGAAATATTTACTATTCTTTTACAGTGTCGTTTGGTTTAGGCAATTTATGGTTAGAGTATTATGGTTATTTTGTGTGTTTCAGGTCATGCGTGACCCTAATGGAATAAGCAGAGGTTCTGGATTTGTTGCATTCTCAACTCCTGAAGAGGCATCTAGAGCTGTGAGTTAATGTGCTTTTTTCTATTAATGATTTATAATTTATCCAGAAATATCCGTATGCATGTCTATGATTGATAATGCAAAATATGAAAGTATTATAAATTGTAACAGTTCATTCATCATTGATGTAATTTGTAGCTTTTGGAGATGATTTTTCTTGCTAATAGTATCTCTTGTTTCTTATAAAAAAAAAGCTAATGGAGATGAATGGAAAAATGGTTGTCAGCAAACCCTTGTATGTAGCACTTGCACAGAGGAAGGAGGATAGAAGAGCCAGATTGCAGGTACTCTGATATTTTGTAAATTTGCTCAGCATTGCCATTGTAACTTCATTTGGTCACCATTTGGCCTTGAGGGCATGTAATTTTCTATTGAATGATGCTTAGTTTGTTTCCTTTTTTTGCTTTTATTTTTGTTAAATATTATGCCTTTAACGGCTTTAACAATGTTGTATAGGCTCAGTTCTCTCAAATACGGCCAGTCCCTATGGCTGCTACAGTTGCCCCTCGAATGCCAATGTACCCCCCTGGTGGTCCAGGTCTTGGACAACAATTGTTTTATGGTCAAGCTCCTCCTACGATCATTCCTTCCCAAGTAAATTCTTTTACCAGATCTTTTTTTTAGGGTGAACATTAATTCAATCTTCTCTACCTTTAGTTATTGCACTGGTAAAATTGCTTTGAAGCATGAATACAGACACAAGACAGAGATACATACGTCTCACTTTGACACACTATTTTCTATAAAACCCAAGACACGACAAGGACACATTTATTAAATCATACATTTTTTAAAAATATATACCATTTTTATATTAGTAGGAAAATTGAAGTCAGGAAGTTTATGCATCTTTATCTTGAAATAAGTTTGATGTCTTTTGCTCTTGAATTTTGTTATTTTTGTCATATATTACTATTTCTGTTTATTTATTAATACTTAAACAAGTGTTTGATATATGCTAACAATTGAATTTATATTCACTTTCTACACTGGTATTTATATACATTTCTATTGTGCTAACAAGTGCTTGATACATGTCCAACAAGTGTCGGAGAGTCCAATTGTCACTTGTTGGACATGGATACACTAGTCAAATTAAAGTTTCCGTGCATTGAAGTTGTTATTTATGTGTGCACCCTTGACTCTGTCCTTTTATCTCTCCTCCTGAAAGGTGTGGTGTGCTTATGATTATGAGAGTCATATCTGAATTATTATTCTGTTTGTCTCATGGGTATTATTTTTGTCAGCCTGGCTTTGGTTATCAGCAGCAGCTTGTTCCTGGTATGAGGCCTGGTGGAGGTCCAATGCCAAATTTCTTTGTTCCAATGGTTCAGCAGGGTCAGCAAGGCCAGCGCCCTGGTGGCAGACGTGCAGGAGCTGTCCAGCAAACTCAGCAGCCTGTTCCAATGATGCAACAACAGGTTGGTGATTCTCTTCTATCCTTCTTTTCTCTCTGTTGGCTTCCTCATGTTATTCAATGTTTTCTTTGTTGGATTTGTGGGATGATAGATGTTGCCAAGAGGCCGCGTCTATCGCTATCCTCCAGGAAGAGGTTTGCCTGATGTTCCTATGCCTGGTGTTGCTGGAGGCATGATTTCTGTTCCATATGACATGGGTGGCATGCCATTGCGTGATGCTGCACTCTCTCAACCTATCCCAATTGGTGCTCTGGCTTCTGCTCTAGCAAATGCTACGCCAGACCAACAGAGAACAGTAAGCATTTTCTATATTATTATATGCGTATGCCGTGAAGTTGTTAATAATGCACAAATGTTTGGTTTGGATGTAGAAAACACCTTGATGGAAGTTAGGGCTACGTGTCCAAGTTTGACATGTATAGCACATCTTGATCGTCACTTTATAGTGTCAGACCTTAGTCCTATAGTTTTCTTTGAACTTTTGAACATGCAGTATGACAAAAGAATTAGAGAAAGATAATAGTTTGAATGAGAAGCATTAATGAATTCATTTTCTTGTAAAAGCATGTCGAAACATGGAAAACAGATATCAATTATCTGTTCTTGCAAAGTATATATAAGCCATCTAGAGATCTTTTCTAGTGTAGTTGTGGTTACTGAAGGTTTTGTATGGCTCGTGAATGAATGTAGATGCTGGGGGAGAATCTTTACCCGCTTGTGGAACAGTTGGAGCCTGACAACGCGGCCAAGGTAACTGGAATGCTTCTGGAGATGGACCAGACTGAGGTTTTACATTTGCTAGAGTCGCCAGAGGCTTTAAAGGCCAAAGTAGCTGAGGCTATGGAGGTTTTGAGGAATGTAGCAGCAGCTCAGCAGCAGCAAGCTGGCAATGCAGCCGATCAGCTAGCCACTCTGTCGATGACCGAGAACCTCGTATCGTGAGTCGGTTGTGTTCATACAGCTCTCTGATTCATGGAATGAAACCTGTAGTAGTTGTGCGATTGACTGTGTTTATTTGTGGAGACGCGGTACTGGCATTTGTTTGTTTGTACTGGGTTTTTATCTCCTGAACATTGCTGACATTTTTCTCTGTTTTTAGTTTTTGCTTGTAGCTCTTCTACTTCTTTGGTACTCTTTTTCCTTAGGGTGAAGGTATTTTTTTTGACATCAATCCAAGGTAATGCTTCTCTCTTCTGATATATTTCTTTCATTCCTGAACACTTTTCTCTTACAAAAATCAACAAAATACCAATCAAAATTGGGGTTAAATGTTGGTTTGATTTTTGATTCAAAGTGAGAATTAAGTAATTAGATGGTTATTGAATGACTGATCAAAAACCAGAGTCTGATAAGAATTTGAGGGATTATCTATTTTAGAAGAAGAGTTTCTTGTCCTTTGATGTATAAAATGAGAAGTTATAGGGATCAATCAAACTTCTTGAAAGATGTAATTGTTTGTGTTTTCGAGTTCTTGAATGGATCATTTTCCTTATTTTCTATTACACCCTTTTCCTTGTATCCAAATCTTTTTAGAGTATCAAAATTTTTATATTATGTGGACAATTTTAATCTGCATATAATTTTAGGGTATGACTCTGATATATGGAATATCATGTTCGGTTTATTGGGTAGGGTTAAGAATGAGATAAATTCTGATTTCAAATACTTTTTTTATCCTTACTATTTTGATGAATTTAGTAATTAATTTAAATTGATTTGTATTCAGAATCTCAAATGGTGTAATACATTCTCTTTTTATTCTAATTTCAAAGTAGTTTTAACAAGCACAATATTAGGGTTTTCTTTCAATTTAAATTTTATTCATACTACTATTATATAAGTAGCAAGTCTGTTAATTGAATAAATAGTATAGGTTTTATTAACTTTAGTAAAATTAATAAACAAACAAGATTATTTGAGAAAATTAATAATTAAACAAAATCAGTTTAATAACGGAATAGAATTATTAATAATCAAATGCAACTTATTTTTTCTCTACTTAAATATTTGTAGAAAAAAAATTGTAGGTTAGATTACTATTTTGATTCCTATGGTTTGAATTTGATTTTAATTTGGTTTGTGTATTTTATAAATTTTAATCTATTCCCTATAATTTGATTTATATCTCTCTAGATCTTCTTTTATCTACCAATTTTTTCTTATTTCTTATTCAACCTTAAATTTCCAGTTAAGCTAACCAGTCTTGAAATACAAACACACAAGCTCATTAATATGTATTTAATATGGTAACAACTTGTAATGGTGGACATAATTTATGAGGTTTAATTAAAGGATGAAATTGAAACTTTTAAAATCATAAGAAGGAAATTGAAACTAAATCTTTGTTATAAGGACCAAATTGAAACCAAGCAACCCAACTCACACAAATTGGTAGTTTAAACATGTAAAAACTCTTTAAAATGTTATAAAAATATTTTTGGTTTCTATACTTTCATTAAAATTATAATTTTTTTTTAGTTCAACAATATGTGAAAATGAGGATTCGAACCCATGACATTTTAGTCAAGAAAATATGACTTGACCAATTGAGTTATGCTCGGTTTGTAATTCATTAAAGTTACAAAGTAATCTATAGTGATTTAGTCATTGTATTTTAAAACTAAAAAATTTATAATCCCTAAACTTTAGTATGTAATTACTTAGTCATTTGTACTTTAAAATTTGCAACAATTTAATCTTTATTATGAAAAAATTTCTCAAAATTATTTTTTGTATGCTTAAAGAATTAAGTTCAACAATATATGAGGTGGAGGATTCGAACTTATGACATGTTGATCGAAAACATATGCCTAAACCTGAGCTATGCACATGTTGGCAATTAGTCTTTGTAGTTTATTAACACTTTTAGTCTATAATAAACACTTTATTGATCTACATATCTCAGAAATTTCATTAGATCTTAATAATATTTTTTGTGACAGAGACTAAGTTTTAATGTATAAAAACTAGATTATTATGCCAAACCGAGTAGAATTCAACTGGTTACAGACATATCTTCATGATCAAGAGATCATAGGTTCAAATCCCTTCAATTCCACTTGTTGTTGAACTAAAAAAAAAAAGACTAAATTATTACATATTAAAGTTTGAGGGCTAAATTGTTATTTCAATCAAAATACAAAGGCAAAAAAGTCTTTGAACTCAAAAAAGAAAAAGAAGATCACACGGTGTGTTTAGTTATTGTGTTGAGGTTTTGTAATTTATAGATAAATTGAGGGTATTTTTCGCAACTCGAAAACCCTAACAAGCAAATCATATATAAATCCTTCTGTAGTTTTTGCCCCGCCCCTGAACGATCTGATTACAATTTGGGGCCTTCACTCCGGTAGTTCTCTCAAGCCCTAATAATGGCGGCTCCGATCGAATCGGTGCAGTGTTTCGGACGCAAGAAGACGGCGGTGGCCGTGACCTACTGCAAGCGCGGCCGGGGTTTGATTAAGATCAATGGCTGTCCAATCGAGCTTGTTGAGCCAGAGATCTTGCGCTTCAAGGCTTATGAGCCCATCCTCCTCCTTGGACGTCACCGTTTCTCTGACGTCGATATGCGCATCAGGGTGAAGGGTGGAGGTCACACCTCGCAGATCTACGCCATTCGCCAGAGCATTGCCAAGGCTCTAGTTGCCTTCTACCAGAAGTATGTGGATGAGCAGAGCAAGAAAGAGATTAAAGACATTCTGGTCAGGTACGATAGGACTTTGCTTGTTGCCGATCCTAGACGCTGTGAGCCCAAGAAGTTTGGTGGTCGTGGTGCTCGTGCTAGGTTTCAGAAATCATATCGTTGATCGAAGAATATTAGGGAACTATGGTGGAGAGGCGTTGGTCGGTAATGATAATTTGTTTTTGGTTATGAGTTCACATAGTTTCGAAAACTTAAATTTATATGTCATTTACATGAATTTATGCTCTAGTATAAGTATTTGCATTTTGAAGACTTGAATTCCCGTTGATATTACGTTAATTGCAATCAAAAGGCTTTCTGAACCATCGGAATTTATCTGCCCATTGTCTCTGTTTGGTTAGATTATTGGGCAGAAATATGGAGCATAGCTATTTGTAGAATGTAGTTCATACGCTATGGATTTTTGCTGAAGATTATTAATATAGTTGTTAAGACTTGAGAGTGCCTCCAAATATTGTGATTTGGGATTTCTTTCAACTGAGTATTAGTCTCTTCTACTTTCGCAGACTTTCTGAGAAGTCATTATTCTTTTCATTTTCAGTTAATTGATTTCCATTTATCTACAATGAGTGTCTTGCCATGATTACATGAATTATTGATGCATTTTCCTTTGCTGTTGCTGAAGATTGAAATCTTGGTGCTAATGGATCTGCATAAATCTATGAACTAAGTTTGATGCATTATTGATTAAATGTTGATTTTTCATTGTTCTCTTTTTACCCTGAGTAATGGGTTTGCTTGGATGAGTTTTTGATATGGTATGGCATTATTTCTTTGTTAAAACACCACTATAGATATGGAAAGATAGGTTCAAATACCTGATTGATGGTAAGCCTTGTAATGAGGGTGTTTGACTCCTGAGTTATTTTGTGTAATTTGAGGTTAAAAACTTAAGCTTGTGTTTGGTATCTAGGTTTGCTGCTTCCTTAAGTTGCATAAATTTAGGCTGAGACACACCTTTTACACAATTAGTTTTCACAAATCAGGAATCTACCAAACAGACAGGTTATATAATTCTTAATTTTTTGTAAAACATTCCTTTCATCCAAACACAATACATCAGTCTAGTTGGTGTGAAAGAATTTTGAAAACAAAATAAACTATGTATGTGTTGCTTTTTTTCTTCTTCTTCCATTAGTATTAGTCAAACTTGTATCCAGTTTGTTGTAGGCTTGGAATTTGTAAAGGTTTTTTTTTTGAGTCGAAAATACGTGGGGTGCGGATTTAAACCCACGACTTTTTAACAATTGAGCTATGCTCGGTTTGGAAAATTTATAAAGGTTAATATGTTGTTTGATAGGTAGGATTAAGAGAAGATATAATTTTACTGTTTGAGCTGGATAAGCAAATCTAGGACTTAACCATGATTAATACATGCCTATGAATAAACTGAGTTAAGTTTTACTTTTATAGTTTTGGAAAAACACCTATTTTTAGATCCAACTTTAATCCATATTCAAATTTCAAGAAGTTCAAGGGCAAAAGGTGTCCAAATTTTCTGTATTCTCCTCTTCAGCAAGTTGTGAAATCTGTTCCCTTTCTAAAAACAACCTATATCAACAAATATCCAAACAATGTTAAAATCTTGAACATCTTAACAATGTAATCAAGGTGGTGGAGCATGTGTAGTGATGATGATGCTATACTTACCTACCACACTAGTTATCTTCTTACGCACTACTGTTAAAAATATGATCGATATATTTTTTTTTCAAAAAAGAAAAATTTTCTCTTTTTTCTACATTTCTTAAAAAATAAATATTTTTCAATTTAAATTATTGCTTTAACATGCATGTGTGTTTGGTGAAGATGTTAACTACTTTCTCTTTGAATTTCATTCACTTTTTCTTTTGAATGTTAAAAAATAAAGTTATATAATTTATTTTAAGCTAAATATATCATTTGGTTTGTTAATGATGTGTACATTTATTTTTTTATTTTGGTTTTTAACATAAAATTGATCAATAGAGATGGTTTCCTTTTTTGCTTTATTCAAAATTTTTATTTTCAGGTCATGATGGTCATCTACTTAAAATTTAATATCTTAAGAATTATCTTTGCAATCAAGTATAGGAAGATTAGATGGTTGTCTTGGGAAAAAATTCAAGCTGCGCAAATACCAAAAAAAATATCAATTTTAAAGTATGCACTTGAGACATATTCAATAAATAACTGTAAGAGGATAATGTTAAAATTAAAATTGAACCATTCGCTTTTGAATTTTGCTATAATTATGATATATGTCGAATAATTTTTTGTAAATTTACTCTAGTATCATTTAAGAAATGTATAAAATAAAAAAATATATAAATTAATTCAAGTGCATAAATATGAATGCAAAGAATACGAAAGTAGTATTTTCTTTTTTGGGACATCAAGGAAAAGAAAAATAAAAAAGTAGTAATGTAGGAAAGGGAAGAAACCAACAAACTGCCTTGTGATATTTTCCTTTACCAAAATAAATAAATAAATAAATAACTAAAAGGTATCCATATTATGTTATTGACAGTAAGAAAGAGAAATACAAAACTGAAGTTTTTTGTTTTTTCAAGACGATAAATAGTTGTCAAATTTTTTAATAATAGTGTCTAACCAATTATTGTTCTTAAATGAATGGTCCAACCCAATCTATGTAATTAAATGAAAGTAATAAGTAATAGTTATCTAATCCGATTATGGGTACAAAAGAGAGTTGTTGGTCTTTGCCAAAGTCTCTGTGTCAATAATATTTTCGTTAACTTGAAACTTTCTGTGTAGAGTCCAAAAATGAATTCATGTCAAAAGTGGATGATATATTATACATCAAAAATGGAGAAATTGGTGTCCATATTTGAGCAATCTTGTAACTCACAGTGAGATCTACTGATCTACAAACAGGTAGAAGAGAGAAGGGCTCAAAGAAATCATGTAATGGAAAACATAATGCGTACTCCAATATCACTGTTTTAAGATTTATCATATGCCAACTATAAATTTTGATACCAACAACCTCAAGAAACCTAACCACACTGTACAAATCTCAAAATCTGAAATCTAGAGTTTTTTTGGATGGGTGTGACATTTAAATAGCGAAGGTATACATAAATGAACTGACACTATGTTGGAATGAGAGAAATCCTGAGACTATGCAAATGCAAGTACAGTTAAGAACAACTTTCAAAGAATTGATAGGTACCGTACATATCATTTCAATGGCTCAATCATAAAAACTCTAAAATTAAGTATCAGGTGACCGTCCAAGAGATTTTCATAAGAAACATGTGAGCAAGCACAAAGCATGCTGAAAGAACTTGTGTTGGTCTCTAGAGATTGTCTTCACTCTCGCAAGCTGCTCGAGTCAAGTAGATGGCGTTGGCAGGTCATAAGGGATGCAGGGGCCGAGGCCAATAGGTGCCAAATCTGAATTTTGAATCCTAGGCCTTGAATGTTAGAGTCGTTAGAGTGAGTGAGTCTCTCCAAGAATTAATGGGGTGAAGCCTCTGATAATTCGATTATTAAAAGAAAAATGAAAACAAGATATCCAACAACAAAACAGCAAAAATGCAGGTTTATTGGTATATCTGCTCTCTAGTCAACCAAAAGCCTTACATTCAGCTGTTCCATCAAATTGCTGAGAAAATCAATGAGATATATAGACTGCAATAATTCTATCCCATTGCCCATCCAACGTCCTGAATCTAAAATGAAAAACTCACTGCGCAGTATCATAATCAATAACACAGTTTGTATCCACTACAACAACCGTTTAGATAGTCGATTTTTTACTTTACAGTCAAAAGGCCCCAATTTTCTTAGGGTGTGTTTGGGAGTGATTTTGGAATGCCCAAAATCACTTTTGTTATGCCAAAATTTAGGTAATTGACCTCAATTTTATTACGACAAGTGATTTTAGTCCTTCCAAAATCACTTCCGAACACACATTTAAAACAGTTAGGTTATACAATTGCGAAGTAGATGTTGGTATGACAAGCTGATTTTGGGAAAATGGTATTCATTTCAAATTCATAAGAAGATTCTAATAGGAACCTGAACCTGAACTTGAGAGGTGAGATGTACGGTCAAGAATATAGAGGCTGAAAAAATGTAATACACTATCTAACATTCAAGCAATGCTAAATTTTCTCTAAAAACCATTTCCAAAATATGTCTACCCCTAATTCCTCAAAGCTCCAAGCCTCTAACCCACTTGCTAATCACAAATATGCCCCTAGTATCTTAATGATATTCCTAACTTTTTCCTAACAGAATTCCTAAGTCCTAACATACTCAACCACAATCCAAATTCAGTATCAAGAAAAAGGCTAGACTATAGCCAATGAAAAAGCAGATAAGACATCAGAAGAAATGTTACTCTGCCTTTTGAATCCAATCATTGGAACAGTAACTGGATCAAGAGTTGAGAACTCAATGGTCTCAAATGGTGTCAATGAAAACTAGTTTAACCCAATAAAGAATGTTGAATCTGTGGATTCTTCCAAGTCAACTATGGGACTGGAAGCCATGAGAGTCAGCTTTTATAGAGCCTTTAACAGCAATCTGACTAAGAAGTAGACATTTTTGTGCTGTGAAGAACAATATATGAATAAATATTCTACATTAACCATCCATGGAAAATCTTACAATGTACATTGGGATTTTCCGGTCCAATCAAACTTTGTTGTCCAGCGTCTAAAATTGGACGTAGCATGATCTATAAAGAAGGATACACAGTTCACAGCGTCTAAAATATGGCACTGTCGAACGTTATAAGATATAGAACAAGGAGTACTTGGTTTTTTCATGTCTCCTTATAAACTGCTAACTTAAAAGATTTAGAACTCAGAGCAGACTTCTCATGAAAACAAAGGTTTCGTTTGTGTTCATTGATATCAAACATAGAGCCAGGGAGAGGGTTTACAGTCCCAAGAGGAAGGGGGAAGTGGAAAATTTAAGGGAGACTGTCTCCTTATACCACTTCTATTTTTTTTTTCTTTTATTTTATTCGAAATTGAAGTATAGGTGGCTCCTTCTTTGCCTTGTGCTCATGGCTCACTTTATTCTAAACCAGATCTTAAAAGGTATCTCCAAATATACTAGTTTTTTTTATCCAACTTTTTGATAATCATAAAAGCACTAACCTAATTCTAGACATAAAACTCAAAAACTGAGATCAGTTTTGTAAAGAGGGAAAAAGATGATAAATAAAATGCTGAACATCCAAAATTTGGGAGAACGTGTTGTTATAGTGATTTGTAAAAGAATCATCAATTACCTACAATAGTAATTGTTGAATGGAGCTGGATGAGCTGCTCTCGATAAATAACCTAAGAGAATAAATCTCTTTCAAATGGGCTGTACTTATTTCATCAAATAACTGGATTCTAGTGATTGAAATTTTAACTATGAAGCTCTCTAGCTCTCAAAGCCAATGCCCTCTGTATCACAGAAGCCTTCTCATCAGTTGAATCCTCATTCAATCCAACACCAATATACTGAGAGCTATGATCAAGTGAAGCTAAGCTCTCCCATTCATCAGCCATGGCAGAAAAATCCTCCCTCATCAACAAAGCATTATGAAGAATTGAACAAGCACCAATGTAAGCAACAGCAGTTTTGAACTCCTCGTGTATTGGTTGGCTCAAAACCCCCCAATTTCTAAGACTAACGATTGCCTTCAGAGCTGGAATGCACATCAATCGGTGGGCTTCGTTGAAACTCTCTTCAGTTGACCCTGAAACAGCTTCTGCAAAAGGCACCATCAACCATGGAAGCAAGGGGTATTCGCCATGTCCAATCAAGTACTGATTCACAGCCACCCCATGAAGGTAAACGGGAGGAGAATCCAGAAGCCTTCCTTCTTCAATGTCTTTAAACAGCGTCGAGGACATAAGCACCGTTGAGTCGTCCTTATGGCCACGAAATCCTGCAACAATACTAAGGATTCGTGACGAGGAATCAACAACAAGTTGAGTAGCGATGCTATCTTCATAAAAATGGCTATTTCTAATGATCTTGAACCTTGTACAAACAACCACGCCACAGCAATTCGGGAGCCCAGCGAGATCTCCGAATGCTGCGGATGTTAATTCGAGCTCACTGGGGCAAGGGAATTCGACCCAGAAGCGAAAATTGGTACAGAGAACCCGACACAATTGCTTGGCACAGAACCGCGCCACCGACTCCGAGACGCCGAATTGCTCCGAGATTGTCGAGAAATCGCAGCCGGTGGCGAGCCGGGACAGGCCGACACCGAGACGAATCTCGGCGGAGAGATCGAGGGGCGAACCAACCGGGTCGCGGCACTCCAGAAGGGGCTCGAGCAAACCGGAGAGCCATTCAAACGTGGAGGAGGTCATTCGGAAGGTATTTCTGAACGAGTCAGGGCTCCGAGTCCGAAACAGATGGGCTCGTCCACGGCCGCCGCCGTCGCCGTCGCCATCGGATGGCTTCAACTCTTGCTCTTCCGATGAATGCGTTCTCTTCCTCTTACTCTTCCTCGAAACAGAGAGAAACGAAAGGGAGGCGGCAATTTCCTGCGACAAGAGGAAGTGGTTGAAGAGAGGGAAGAGATTTGCATAGAAATTGGGATCGGAATTGGAATTGGACAAAAGGGAATGTGGGTTAGAAGAAGGTAAGAGGAGAAACAATAGGAGAAGGATTTGGGAAATCAAAGAAGAGAGTAAGGCAGCCAATTCCCGGGAATCCATTTTGCTCTGCGTCAGTTGCTGGTGGTTATTGTTTGTCGGGAATTGGACAGTGGGGGATTCGATTCGATTCGATTCTCTCGGAAATCGAGCGCCTGCGAGAGAGATGGGTTTTCGTTTTCGTTTTGTCAGCGCTGGACGTGGAAGGTGAATCTTTGTAGAAATTAAGCCATAGGAACACCTGGCTTTGAAATTTGATTCTTTATTTGAGAACGTCAAAACTTTCCAAACCTCCTCTCCCCACCAATCTTCTCGGCTCCATCTAAAGCCTAATCTTTAGGCTCTCTTTCAATTTTGCATTCACAATTTTTAGAATTTGCTATGCTCTAATCTAATCGTTTGGTTAATCCTCTTAAAAATATTGTTATTAAATGTTAAAGAGCTTTGGTATGTGTTTCATGCTAAACTATTGCACAGAGAGGCGTAAGTGTTGACTCACTAGGAAGGTTTAGTTGAATCTTCGACGTTCTCGTCTTTTTTTGAATCTTACATCAGTGTGGTGCTTGACCACTTAGACTCTGAAACTTATGTTAGCATTGAGTTTGTGTAAGTATTGAACTAAGCTCAGAAAACTTATCTCTCAAGAGAGACCTGCTCTCTTTTCTATAACAGTGAGATCAGAGCTCTACATGGCTCGAGTTCATGCTCTAAAGCACTTGGTTGGGCCCTCTTATACACCTGTAACTTGTCGGTCAGGCTTGTCCCCTTTTTACCGTCCTAGGGGAGAGGTGGCTGACTTATGCTTCCACCTATAGAGCCATGCACGTCGATGCATATCGCGTGTCTCTTATGGTGCTAGGTATTTTCATTTTTAGCTTCCAAACAGTATGTGTGTGCGACATTTTCTTTGTGTTTCTGCATGACCTACTCTCTCTATTCTAAAAAATTCTCCTAATTTTCTTTATTTTTTTTTTATCTAACCCAAATCCTAATACAATCAACCTCATATAGTCCATCAATTTGACTTAGTATCTTATGTTATGTTAAATGTGAACTGTTGATACCAGAATCCGGTCAACCGTATATTTGTTAATTGGAGGTGAACACGTGTACACTTGCAAAATAGAATAACCTCGCACCAATGTAGGGCTAAGCCACAAACACTCCGACGCTCAAGTTAGCCTGAGTAATCAGAATTGACTTAGCACTAGATATTAGAAAAGAGTTGCTTACAAATTCCCCTTTCCTTTTTATAGGATTACATATTGAAGATAATTTCGTAACTTTTACTCGTTTAACGTTTCATACGTTTTGACCGTTACTCACACGTTATAATACTTTTGGCCATAAATGACCAATTAAACTAAAGTTGGCTCAACTGACTCATTCAACATATAATTTTTTGCTAAGACATTGGTTGACCTTGGCCTTTTGGGCATGTCTACTCAAAGGTCGGCATAGCCAAACTTTCCTTGGGATTGGCACGCTGACCCCTTGGTGGGATGGTGGCCTTGGCCGATCCAGCTTGGGTTGGACCTTCGCTCACCTTCGGGTCGACGACCGACCTCTTTTGGGTGGGTCTTGGCCGACCCCTTTTTGGGGGTCATCGCACACCCCTTTTTTGGGTGGGTGGTGTTGACTGACCTGACTAAGGGTCGGCTGGCCAACCCCTTTTGGGTGATCGACTTTGGCTAACTCTCCTAAGGGCTAGGCTTGGTCGATCCCCTTTGGGGTAGCTGTGGCCAACCCTTTAGAGGAGGTGGTCCTTGGGCTGCCTCTTTTGGGCTTTCTTTCTTGGACCACTTTTCTTGGGCCTTATATAATTTCACCTATAACATGAATTTTATCAGTTCTCTCTTTATAGTTAAATAAGCAGAATAACTCAACTGGTAAAGATATAAATCATCAACCATAAGATCAG
>JAOANK020000057.1:658353-669400 GCA_026257165.2 Telfairia occidentalis | reverse complement strand
GTAATCATTTTGATCCTTGCTTTATAATTTTTTTCATCTTATATTATTTGTCTAATGCTCTTTTTCAACAAATACATGTTCACCTTAACATGCAAATATATTTGAAGATATATCATTAATTTGTTAAAAATAAAATAAAGATAGAGACAAAAATAGTTGTTTTTTTTTAAAGTTTAAGGTCTAAATAAACATTTTGAAAGTTTAACGATCAAACTGTAACAAGAGAGATATTTTGAAAGTTTAGAAATCAAAATAATAGTATTTAAACATATTTTTAAGAACTTTCATGTGTATTGGTACGGAAATTAATCATGTTAGAATAACATTAAGAGGAAATCTTGTTACGGAAGGCAAAAATATTGCAAACATTTTTTAAAAATAACTAATCGAATACTGAATAGAGGAGAAAAAGAAAACCTTAACAATAGACGAAAATAATTTTTTTCCCTGAAAGCTATTGGACAAAAAAAAAATTACGTACAAAAATTACATACAGAAAATTACGGCAGCTTTCCCTGTTTCTCTAGTTTACAATTCTTTCTTCTGCTTTCTTCGCGGATGAATCTTGAAGTTACAGAAGGAACTAGAGATTAGAGATGGAAAATGTGAGAGAGGAGAATTATCAGAACGGTACCACAATTTCACTGCAAGCGAAGTCGTCGGAGTTTCCGACGGAATGTTGCGGCCATGAATCTCGGAGAAGCTTCAGCAGCAGCTGCGATTTCCGTTTAACTCGGTCCGTGCAATCGCTTTGAACGAGCAACAACAATTGAGTCAATATCCCCGCCGCCACCGCCTCCCTCTGGTTCTCCTCCGACGCAGAGCACAGCGACACCAGAGCTCCGACCGCCGATTCCGTCGCCCGGTCCGATATCTTCAGAATCACTTTCACCAACAGCGGAACGGTGAGTGCGTGGGCGGCAAACGCGGCGCAACCGGCCGGAATTCGGCAAAGGAGCTCGACTGTCGCTAGGGCTCGTTCCGCATCGTACTTCTCCAAATCGGGGAACCGGTCGAGGAGAATCTCGGCCGCTCCGGCGGAAACCGCTTTGTGCCTGGTTTGTTTCACCAAACAGAGGGCGAACAAGGCCTTCACTCCGACCTTGAGCGCCCGCGGATACGCTGTAGGATCTCTGAGAATTTCGACCACGCCTTCGAACAATTCATCGATACCGCAAATTTGGCCGCGGAGGTCCGACGCTCGAGTTCCGGCAATTACGATCTCAACGAACGCGGCGGCGTTGATTCGGACTTCAATTGAGGAATCAAACAGAAGATGTGACAGGTAGCCAATCCGTTGCGGATCAGACGCAACGAGAACACACTCAGATTCCGTGAGCGGCAACATCACAAGCAGCGCGAGCGATTCGCGGCTCAAATCAGGGGAATCCGAATCCAAATCCGAATTCGAATTCGAAAACACAATATCGAGAAGGATTTGACGAGCGTTCAATGAGGAAATGAGCGACCGATTCTTGTCGGAGTCACGAGCGAGTCCTTTCAATCGACGGAGAGCAGAAAGCCGAGATGTCGAACCGTTAGATTTCGAAGAAGCTTGTGCGAGAAGAGAACGGACGAGAGAGGGATCGGCGGGTTGTTTGGGAGTGGGAATCCGCTCGACGCCGTAAGAGCGGTTGGCGACGCACCAGTCCTGGATGAGGCGGCGGAGAGTGTGGTTGGGGATGAGAGTGAAGTCGGTGAGCGAAGAGCGAGTGACCGGACAAGTGGTGTTGCCGGTGGCGACCCATGACTCGATGCTGGAACGGTCGTAAGTCTGACCGGTGCTGACGGTGACGGGGTCGCGCATGAGCTCGAGAGAAATGGGACACCTGAAATGGTATGGAATCTGTACGCTCAAATCCAAGGGCTCAACACTCCCAGGCATGTCTCTCTCTATCTAATTTTTCTTTTGCTTTTTGTCAAACAACAGAGGGTACAACACAAACACAATCCACACCTTCTCTAATACTAACAAATCTGAGCGCTCTGCAAAATTTTCAGTGTTAGCTTTTTCATACACACTCTCTTCTTCTTCTTCTGTCTGTCTCTTAATAAAATTGAATGGAACAGAGAGACATACCCAACAGCTAAAGAAAGAGAAACACTGCCTCTTCTGTTCTTCTGCATTCCGCCTGCGACTGCCCCCCTTATCTGACTTCCCTCCCCCACACGTGTGGTGTACTGTAACAAACAATTTCTTTTTCTTTCAACTAACCATGGTTAATTCCTCCCGGTTTGGGTTTGGGTTGGGTTGGTTACTCCGGTGGGTGTGTAGTTGCAGAGCAATTTGGTCAAAAGTGAAGGGGGGGGCCTGTTTGGATGCGGGTCCCTCCATTTCCATGTCTTTGAAAAATCTTACTCCTGTTTACATCAATTCAACCTTATACGTCACCCCTTCTCTTCTTTCTCCCCTCTCATTCTTTTCTTCTTCCTCTTATTTCCTCCTCTCTTTCATTATTCCTTCTCTTTTTTCTCTTTTACTTCTTCAATCCATACACATCCCAAAATATTCTCTCTCTTGTTCCTTCAATCTTTGGGGAAATTTAGGACTTCCCCCCTCATTCCATCAACCTAGTACTAATACAATTTCTAACATTAATCACGTCAAATTCTCATTTTTCTTCGTGCTATCTTCGTTTATGCTCAAACTAAAAAAATATCTTTTTTGGACGAATTAGGGTGGAGTGGAGTGGGGTGGGGAGATTAGAACTCACCATCTTTTGATCGGGATATATATTTTAACTAGTGGAACCATGCTCGATTAAGCAATAAAACATTATTATCTCTTTTTATGTGATGTAAGGCTCAAATCTCCTATACCATATAAGATGTCTAAATAAATATATAACTACTTATAATAAATGAAAAGGAAAATGAAAAGTTAGTAGATAGGATCGGTTGAACAAGCTCCAAAACTTTTGCCAATAGGGTGAATCGTTTCTAGTTTCGATTATAGTAGATATAAGTTTGGGAGGAAATATAAAGAGTGAAGAATGTAGGGAGAAGGGGGAAATAAAGAAAAAATGAGGGGCTAAGTGGAAATTTAGAGGAGGAGGAGGGCTGATAAGGCAAAACATGGAATTATTAGGTGAAGGGAATTGTGTCGTTATTATTAGAGTGAAAGTAGGACAGTCAAAGGTCAAAGAGTGAACAGATTGAATAAGGGGGGAATGTGTGGGGTCTACCTTTGTCTCACACCGCCTCTCTTTCATCTTTTAATGTGTCCAAAACGCCACAACCTTATTATTAATTATCATCATTTTAAATTTCTCATGTGGGTTATCATATTCAATGCTTCGTGACTCCTTCAATTTCTTCGGTCCCACTTTCCACATAATCTACCACCTTCCTTATCTAACACAACTAGAACATAACTCAATTAATTAAGACACATCTCTCTTATTAAAAGGTAGTGATTCTAATTTTCACTTCAACATGTTGAATTTGAAAAAAAAAAAAAATTTTAGGTATGTAACATAGTTGTCAAATCGAACATAGCTCAATTAGTTAAGACATATTTTCCTAATCAAGAGATTATAGATTTTGTTGAGCTCAAAAAAAAAAAAAGTATTCCAACCATTACTTATATGAGAATCTTAGTAGTCTTTCTTAGAATTAGATGTTGAATTCCAACTCAAACTTAAATTGTAATTACCAAAACAAAAAATAGTCATGGACTATTTATAAACTCGAGATATATTTTTATCGATTTATTTACGTAGCTAAAATCCATATTAAATTGTTTGTACTTCAATTTTTTGTCTGTGTTTGAATTGTTAGTTAGTGATTTGTAAAAACTGCACAGCATGTTAGAGATTTGAATATAGATGCTTGACTTCTTAACTTAAAACTATAGAAATTTTACTTGTGAGTGAAGCGTTGTCAAGAATGATTAAGGAAAGTGGAGTAAACAGTGAAAGAAAAATCAATAGAATGAACATTTAAATAAAATACATAATATGGGACTACAGTCTAAAACAAAAATTCGTGAGAATAAAAATAAAAGTTACTTAATGAACACCAATATTTTGAAAATAAACATGTACAAAAGTTATCACAGGAAAATGGTTTAAATTAACTCTTACTCCTAAATTTGAAGAAATTATTCACCGTTGGAGGTCGTATGACAAAAAATTTAAAAACTTATATCGAATGTCAGTCGAAGTAATTTCACTTTAAATTTTAATTTTTTTTCAGATTGGATCTTAGACTTGGATAGAAGGCAAATGAAATTACAATCTTTTTGGAGAAAAAAAAAGGGGGGGGAAAGGGAGAAGAAGAGGCGTGAGAATTTTGTTAAAGAGAGCGTGAGGGTGAAGCGGCAGAAGCCACGCTTCAGCGTGACCCGGTTGTCTCCGGTCAACCGGGCAGTATTTGCTTCTACAGCTCTTCTCCAAAATCCTCGCACGTGCTCTTCCTCTTCTCCCAATCCCAACCCTTCCCCTTTCCCGCCTCACACGTGTGTCCCATTTTCTTCCCCCTTCCTACTTTATTCTTCCCCATCTCATTCCTCATTAATTTAACTTATCTTCTCACCCCAACCATAACTCACTCCTTCAATTAAGGTTTTTTTTGCTTATGGGGCTGGAGAATCTTACCTTCAAACCATTAGGAAAAGTGGTGAAGTATTGAGTTATCCTCGAATTGGCTCATAGTCTTTGTTATAGTTTGTAGGTTTGAATCTCTCTTACCATTTTGTTGAGTTATAATACTCTAAACGAAACTGAAATAATTATCTTAATGTAACATTTAGATACTAAAATATAATATTGTCAATCTAAAACATAGTCCGATAGATAGACATTTACTACCATCTTAAAGATCGATGGTTCAATCCCAACTCCAACTCAAAAGAAAAAAAAGACTAAAATATAACATTGGAAAGTCTTTAGAGACTAATCTAGAATAAGTATCAAATTTTAAGGACAAAAGTAGGTTTTAATAAATGTGAGGCTGGAGAATCTAACCCTCAACCATTAGAGAAAATGATGAAGTGTTTACTATGGAGTTATTCTCGAATTAGCTCTTGGCTTTTTTTGTTATAGACTGTGTATTCGAGTCTTTCTTACCATTTTGTTTGAGTTGTAATACTCTAAAAGAAACTTAAATGATTGTTTTACTCTAACATTTCAAAGATAACTCACTGGATAAATATTTACTATCATCGCAAAGATTGATAAGTTAATCTCAACCTCAACTAAAAAAAAAAAAGAGACTAAAATAGAACGTCGAAAAGTTTTTAGAGACTAATCTAGAATAAGTATTAAAGTTTATGGACAAAAATAGGTTTTAAATCTAATTTGGTTTTTGCTTAGTATTCCACTGTTTTAATCCATTTACTTTTTTTAAAAAAAAAAAATACAAGTATATTATTGTAATATTTTGGAGAACCTTTTAATTTTATCAAATTGATTTCTCTTCTCCATATTCATTCTTGCTTAAAATGAGGAATTATTCCCTATCGATTCACGAAAAAAATTAGATACCCCTAATCAAACAAGGCTTAAAATATTTTTATTTTGATTATAAGCTTAAAAAAAATGTCTTCATGTGAATGGCACAAGGGGACACAACTCATTCACATTAAAAAAAACAAACTAAACAACTTTAACATAATCTTTCTGAATTCTTTTTGAGATTCCATTGGTGGCTACCAATTGAAAATATATACATTAAAAAAATTGAGAATATTATTGGTTTATTTAATTAATGTCTAAATTAGAATAATCAACTTTCTAATGGTAATGCATGGTAACTTTCTCTCTTGAGTGGTGAGTGCTCCTCTTTTGAATAAGCTTCCACTTTGGCACATAAAGAGATGAATAGAAATGGACCACAAAAGCATCCCACTTTTATTTTTCTCGTTCAAAGATATATATCAAAGCACTTGTTATTTATATGTTTTAGTTCTTTTATATATATATATATATATATATATATATATGAGATTTTATTTTTTTTAATATACTAAGAAAAATATTAATTTGAGTATAGTTCAACTGGTTAAAGTATATGTTGAACTCAAAAAAAAAAAAATTACTTGAATTTAACCGCAAGTAAGCTATATATTTTAATTTATTCTTGTTTATTTCTAATTAAATATAATAATTTAACATTTTGTTGGGTAATCATTTTAAACAAAAAGTTAAAGGTTCATCTTCAGCCACACATGTTGTTAAACTTAAAAAAATAGTGAGGGTCAAATAAGTTTTTCTTTGAAATTTGAGAATAGTGTTAAATATTTTTTATGAATATTTGGGAAATAAAATACTATGTATTTCACCTTTAAATTATAAAATATTTTTAGTATAAGTAATTGAATTTTTTTTTAAGATAATGGGGATAAGTTTGAAAATGACTTTTTAAGTGAAAGTGCTTTTTGTATAAGCATTTTTAAGAAGAAGAAATACTAATACTTTGCTTTTTGAATGTCCAAAAGTATTTTTTGTCATATAATCAAATGTCCTGGCAAAATTTAGAAAATATATGACACTCTTTATATTCGTCTAAAAGTCATATCAAATTTATATTCTACCTAGTTAAAAGTTGTTTTTTTTTTCAAATAACTCTTAATCAAATTATTTACAATTTATTTATTAATAACTTTTATAATTGTGTACTATTTTTTTTTTCTGAAAGTTTGCAATGGAGTATCTAGTTTGCTTTCCATTTTCCCATAAAGATCACCTTCTAAAGATATTTTATTAATTAAATAATACTTTAAAGCGACCTCAAATCTTATTGTAAA
This sequence comes from Telfairia occidentalis, assembly GCA_026257165.2. Taxonomy (NCBI): domain Eukaryota; kingdom Viridiplantae; phylum Streptophyta; class Magnoliopsida; order Cucurbitales; family Cucurbitaceae; genus Telfairia; species Telfairia occidentalis. The sequence continues at coordinate 662,652 of JAOANK020000057.1, read as the reverse complement.
GGAAGAAATTCTCATTGACCTTTGTGATTCATACTTTAATTAATGGGTCCATTTCAAATCAACTTTTCTTTATGTACATAAATTTATGTAGACGAATTATTACTAATATCTTGTAGCCTAAAAGATTAATGCTTGAGATTATGTAGTAGCAACCCAAAAGCCAACAAATAGATATATCTTTGGAATTTTTAACTAAAATATATATATCTATGGATTCTCAATTTAGATACTTTTAGAGGCTTATATAAAGGGGAAGATTTGAAGTGTTATGAGAGAAAATAAATTGATTTATTTCATCAGTTCCTAAACTCAAACAAATTTTATTTATGTTCATCAATCTATTTAGTTTATACCATTAATATTAATTTTAGAATAGTGATATAAAATGTTCATTAGTTTATCTGGTTACTTAGCCATCACGATAATTTAGAAAATTTTATTAGAATATATACTACACTACCATGTTGTCAATAGTGTTGGTAGAAAAAAATAAAATAGAAAAATAATTCAAAATTGATTGAGCAATTAAAATTTTTTTAAGTTGAAGTACTAATTAGTTAATAGATACAATATTAAAAATATATCGACTTAGTTAATAATTTAATCTTATTAAATATAATTAAAAAAATTTTAAAAAAAGTCATTTGAGCGAGGAAACTACGATACAATCAACCAATCACGAGTCAAGCATTATTATTTCAAAAGATAAAAATTAAAATGAAAATTAATTCAATTTCCAATAATCGAAATTGACTTTCCACGTGGGGCTCCGTATGCGCACCACGTGTACATATGGTCCCATCGCTAAAGTCCAAAAATCCACAAGAAAACAACTGGATTTTTCTATTTGCACTTTGAGTTGTCCACGTCGGATTTTTTATCACTATTAAAAAAAATAGTCGCTTTGTTATTGTGAATTATTGATGCACATATTTAAAATCTTTTTTGTTTTTAAATGTGATTTGATTTTTCTAATAAAAGAGTTTGGTGGGGCCGTGGGGGGCGGCAAGAAGACACGTCGGCGTCAAGTCCTTCAAATTATTTTGGTTCAAACAATACAAAAAAGGCACTTATTAAATTATTATAGAAATTATTATAATTTGACTTGATTTGACGATCTTAGTCATCACCAAAGTTTGGTGGTAACATCACATCCATCAATTCAATATTTATCATTTTTTTTCATAGAATAATCTATTAAGGTCATTGATATTTAATAATCTATAAAGTTATATATATATATATATAAATAATAGAAAAATATTGATTATTGATTAAAATACACATTAGGTGGGGGTAGAGGGTTCGAACTCATGACCTTTTAATTAGAGAAATATATCTTTAACCAATTGAATTAAGCTCGATTTGTTGATATATGTATTAACCTATTGAAGTGGTTGTGGGAATCAAGTGAGTATAAAATAATTATTCTTTTAAAAGCTGCGAGTCTAAAGTTAAAAAAAACAAAAAAAAATTGAAAGTTTGATTACCAAAACAATTATTTTTAGAAAAAAATTATAGATTGAAATAGACATTTTGAAATTCAAGATTTAAAATAGAATAAACCTTGAGAAATCCATAGATTAAAATATGTGATTCAAACCTCTTTATAAATAGAGAGTATTACAACTCGAAAAAGGGTGGAGAATCAAAATCTTCATTAATGATATGTACTAAAAAGAAATTATTGATAAAAAAACATTGGGATTATTAAGTTAACACGTATTTAATTACTTAATTATAATTTCAAAATATAACAGGCCACATAACTACAAATCTATTAGCTGCTTCCACAGACTTCCTTTGACATGGCTTATTAAAAATTAAGTAAATGTTTCATGTAAAAGTACTTTAATTGTTTTTTTTTAATGTTTTTAGAATTTTTTCATAGCACTATATTGATTACCAAAATTTTAAAAAGCACTTTCAATCGGTTGAAAATATTCTTCAAAATTTTAAACCAAATACTACTCATTAATTTGTTAGAAAGTCACTTTTTTTTTATCAATAAATAGTTTAAAAGTCATATTAAACACATATTAATAATTAATTTCGAGGAGTTGTGAATTATAACATTCTAGGTTAAATAGGATGGAGAGTGATTAATGGTGCAGTAGAGGAAACATGAACAAGAAATGAATGACCAATACCATATTTGAATAAGAGAGATTTTAAATGAATCGATAAGTACTATATATTAATAAAGCACACCTTTTTTATACAATACCCGTTCGCTAGAGTGACTCTATATAGTTTAGAACCTCATGCATTGAGCTTGATTCTTCCTATGACCTACAAAAACTTAATACAAAAAATTGTTAATGTGAAAAGAATTAAAAAGGGAAAGGAATCAAAACTCCCTCATAAAATATAAGAAAGGGGATGAAAGGAAAATATTGGTTGATATGAAATGGCATCACTTTAGGTTAAGTTTCTTGAGCTGTGCACTAATTAAAAATTAAGTCAACAATGGGTGGCTAAATGGCATTCTTAATACCCTAAAACCAATATGATTATGTTTTTATATGTGTAAATTGTAGTTTGGGAGTTTGTTTTTACTTGAAAGATGTTTATTTTATGGGTCTGTTGTAGGTGAAACTGGAAATGACTAATAACTCCTTATTGCTTACCCGTAAACGCGACAACGCTTTAGAGGGGCTCATTTTCGAGACAAGACATAATCGATTGTATGTGATAAAATTAAACCTACGTAGTTTAAATTGGGGAGTAGTGACCCTCGACCACACTCTAAACTCGACGACAATGACTCCATACCCTTAACATAGTATTTGAGCTTCAATTTTTATCTTCTTCTAAATTATAGGATTGAAATTGTCTGCAATGCATTCAGATGCCAAAAATTGACCTCAAAATCTTTTGATTTTGTATCGAAAGGCTGGAGTATAAATTTTTTTGCAGTATTTTCGGTCAATGACTGGGGCTTTGTAGTATAATCGCCCAGATTCTACTCCCACCAATTTTAGATAATTAAAATGTGAAGAATTTAAAGATATAATTGAAATTTCTTAATAACTATTTATGCATCGAAATTTATCTATTTAAATATTTGAATTTAGTAGTTGTCATTAACTTTTGTTAGAAATAATATGTACTTTTTTTTTACTTCAATATGATTTGAAGTGAGAAATTCGAACTTACAACCTTTTAATGGAAGAAATACATCTTAAGCAATTATATGCTGAGTTTACTAATAAAATTGTACTCCGGATGGAAGAAGGACTCACGTTGATTTTCCACACTTAGTTTATTTTTATGTGAAAATCAAATTAGAAAACGCCAATTTCTTTTGGCTATCGCATCAACGGTCCGTCCGCCAATCTCCACCGTCCTTTGGCATCTTAGGATCTCATGGGCCATTCATTCATTTTAGAATAAACGAAGTTGTTTTTCTTTCTAAAATCATTAATTTATAAAAAGTGATTTCAAAAGTACAAAAAAAGTTTCTTTTAGCTCATCTAACCACAATTTCTAGAATTAGTTTTGAAGAGTGCTTCTTGGACTAGCCCCACTTGTTCCTAATTTGAAGACATTCAAGGACAACGGATACTAATGCATATATAGATTAATAGAATCATATTATCTACTTTTGGGCATAAGCTCGATTTCATGATTTTACTTTTGGTTTCACCTAAAATACCTCAAACTGAGTGAGGTTGTCCTTAAATTGTCTAACAAATGTAGGACTTTAGTCGCATTTTCAATAGAAAATTTTCTCACCCACAATTTTTCCTCAAGAGATATTTAATGGTTTGGAAGAACTTGGAAATTGGACATGCGAAAAATAAGCTATTTATTGACACAAATTTGGTATTGGTAGATCATCAAGTCAATTCAATACGACTTATGATCTAAACATGACATGTGATTTGGTACATTTCAAGACGACGTAATTTGCAACTTTATGCAAGTCATAAGTGCATTACACGTGGTCACATAACAAATTACTAAACAAATTAAAAAAATGAAAAAAGAAAAAGAAAAAAAAATGAAGAATTGTATGAGCCACAATAAGAGTTGTGAGTTGTCAGCCTGAGAAGAAAAAAAAACTTGAGAAGAAAAAATGTTTCTTTTTTCTCTTTGAATTTTTATCTCTTTTTTTTCTAAACTTTTAACTAATTTCTACTTTTAATCCTTTAATATTTAACTTTTTAATTTTAGTCTTCAAACTTTCATTAAAATCCCACATTTGATCTCGTAGAAAGAGTTTTACATCATATTTTCATTCTTTTTTAACTAAACATAATGTTTGTATAGTACGGATTAAAAATTGAAATTTAA
>JAOANK020000057.1:611647-639931 GCA_026257165.2 Telfairia occidentalis | reverse complement strand
GGGAATACAGGTCTTTTTTTCTGTCATGAAAGATCGAACTGTTTTTGACCCATTTGTCTGTGCGTGCAGTCTCTTTCTCACCCTCGTTCTCAGATGTTTATGTTTTTAACTTCAACATGAAGTCCTTAATGAATAATTTGATACAATTTTCAATAGTTTGGACCTTATTATAGGATAAAAGTTTTGGGGAAGCGTAAGAGTAGGCTTTCCGACGAGATTCTCTAGCCAAGATTTAAGACTTTCAGATTTTTATTTGAATTCATGAGTAAAAAGAAAAGAAAAAAAAAGAAAAACTTCTTTAGGATAATGTGTCTTTATCTACCTTTTTCTTGTAAAAAATTAGATTCGCATTTTTCACTTTGCGTATGAGCATTTCCTTTTGTTTCGGTATTCTAAATCTGATTACTGAAAAAAAGGAAAGAAAAAAATTTGTATTCTAAACCTGGAGTTTGAACGACAGTTGCAGACCAACAAATTTAATGTCAATTATTAAAGCCATTGATAAAGTAAGAAGTTTCAATAAGTGAATATAAAAGCAAATAATATCTGTATTCCTCAGTGTTTTCTGTATAGAATGTCATAAATTAATGAGAAATAAGACGCATTGTGTCTACAACTTCATATTTTACTACTAAATGCACTGTGAAGATTGTCTGGTTGGCAAATTTTGACGTCATTGTTCATAAAGTGGAGAACTTTCTAAGCTAAAAACCACAAGTTGCAATTTGCGAATGAGAGTACACAATCGATGATGAATTTGATTCTCAAGGATGTCTTTTTTAGTCAACTTTGTTTCTGTAATCTTCTTCTTCCGATACCCAAATGCTAATTTCGCTTCTCTTTCCTTTTTTCTTCTTTTATAATTGTCAGTGGCACTGCCATGGGTTTTTGGGTCCTACAATATTCCATGAGAAATGTAATCATGTAACAAATTGGGAGAAAACGGATTTGAAACGCGTCCACAGTTGAACTCCTTGCACTCACTCACGCGCTTGAACATTGCTCGGTTCGTCACTCTCCCCTTTGATGGTTCTTAAATCAAAATTGCTTAAACGGCCGCAGCTCCTTCGCGCCACCGGCTTCTTTGCAAGCTCCGGCGACGGGAACTTTAGGGTCTTCATCTCAATCATGGCAGCGACCGAACGGAGAAGACCTTTGTTTCTATTGGGTTTTTTTCTACTTCTGCAAATGCAGCTTCTTAAAACAATGGCGGGTCAGTCTCTTTCTTCCATTTGCTTGAATATTCAGCCGCAACTCATCTCTCTCTCTCTTCTTTATTCTTCTATTTTCACTGCGATTTATTTTCTGAGGTGGATTTCTCTGATCTAGTTAGAGTTTTTTTCAGAGAAATGGTGTCTGTAGAAATGGGTTTTTGGTCCCCTCCAGAACACAGTGAATAGCGATTGAAAAAGTACTGGAATGATTCAGGGTTAAATGGGTCGGTCTCGTTTTTCTTCTCAAATGTGCCCATGTCTTAGAAGAAGGTTAATTAGAATGTCCATCTGTATTGACTGATATTTTGCTTACATTTGCTTGAGCCTGGACGTTCCTTTCGTGGGCCTAGGTCTTGTTTGGCTGAGCTTGATTTGGTTCTTTTGTTGTATTTGGACTAAGATGATAAATATTTCAGGTTCATTTTTCCGAAGCAAATATTATCTTCAAATGGTTAGCATTTAATTTCTTATGGGTTTGAAACTTTAACAGATTGCCCCTTGGACTTGAGTGGATCAAACTTTACTTTAGCTGCCTCTATTTGCTCCAACCCCAATGAAAGAGGGAAGTGCTGCCGCTATCTCAATGCCTTTGTTGCAGTTTCTGTTGCTCAGCTTGCCAATGCAACAGGTGAACTAGGAGTTTCTTCAGACTTATCTAACATTTGTCTGCAATCAATATTTCAAACCATGGGACTGTATGGAGTTCCTAGAAATGCCACGGTTTTCTGTGGGATTGGAACAAAAATTCCAGTGAACTATGCCTGTAGAGGTCGAGAAACCGTCACACAGATGCTGCAGTCTCCAAAATTTACAAATGTCGGCGAAAGTTGCAAATTGCCGCTCTTGGAGGAGAACACTTGCAGGAAGTGTATCAATGCTGGGATTTTATATCTTCGCAATCTAATTGGAAGAGAAGATAATATAACATTAAATACTTGTCGCGACGCCACATTTGTTACACTTGCTAGCCAACTTGATTCTGCTTCAGTCATTGATCTTGCAAGCTGCTTCTTTGGAGTTCAAGGCCTTAACAAGCCTCCAGGTATGAACATATAAGAGAGCTAATGTAAAATTAGTTTAGTTTCTCTTTCTGAGAGCCACATAGGGAAGGTTCAAAGCTTCTTTCCTTGCAACACTAGATGTTTCTTTTTGCTATTTATTATTGCAAACACTTAAAAGTTCAATAGCTATCATTTTCATAGTCTATGTTCTATGCCATCTGACCCCTAACATTATTATCTGGGTACGATTATACGCAAGTTAGGCGTAAAGGTTTTTTAAGCACATATTTTTAGCAGTATCTGAAGATGGGATGGATAAAGATATAGTGAAGAAGAAGAAAACATTAGTGGTTTGACCCCATTATCTGTTAGAAACTAAGAATTCAATTCATCCAGAATTGGTGACATCATGCAATGGAACTTATTGTATTAAAAAAATACTGCTTATAAAACTGCATGGCACGGTTATTGTTCAAACTCATTTTTTTGGCGATTAGTACAGGACTCTTTTTAGTTTTTGTCAATGCATTTTTCATTTTAATCGTGCAGATTAATTCAAATAGCTTTCTTTAGTTCTCTCAAGACCCAACTACCAAAGCAACTAGATTTGCTAAATTCTAATGCAGGAATTGGTTAAGTTGGATTACTTGCCTAAAGATATAACCTTTTAAGTTGGATTTTCAAGGCAGGGAGTTTTAATTGCTAACAAATATAGACCCTAGTTTTGAACCTTAGATCACCAGCCTGTTGCTCCCTGTCTAGGATATTCTAATTTTCTGATGAAAGGGATATTGGGTGAGGGGATGGTGCAGATGGAACAGGCCTCTATTTTTCTGCTCATGATTTTCTTTTTCTTCATCATTCTTTTGATCAGATGCAAGTTTCCTTAAAATTGTGGGTAACGAATAAATTTTTTTCTCGAATTCCTCTTACCCAACTTAGAGTGTAGTGTGGTTTAAATTTTCATGCTCTTTTCAGCTCCATCACCATCTATGACTACGCCAGATATTTCCCCAAGTCCATCGGCTGCTGCAAGTCCGGGGCCAGTGACGCTAGGTGTTTCTGATGATAAAAGTCACCATTTCCATATTACATTAGTGGCAGCTATTGGCATTGCAGTGACAGTAGTTTCTGTAACCATGCTGGTGATCTTGATTGTGCTGATTCGAAGGAAAAGCAGAGAGCTAAAGGATTCTGAAAAGACGGATGTCAACTCTTCAAAATCCTTCCCTTCTCGTCCCATCAGAAAGTATCAGGAAGGTTGGATGACTTATTTGCGGTCCTGTCGTTTTTCGAGTTCTGTGCTTAGCGTCAGCCACATACATGTACTAGTAATATTTCAGCAGTCTCTTTCTACTGTGTTTTACACCCTTTGTTGCAATCGGCATCTCGTGCAGGACCTTCTATGTTTAAAAAATTCAGCTATAAGGAGATCAAGAAGGCAACAGATAGTTTTAGTACAACAATTGGACAAGGAGGATACGGAACCGTTTATAGAGCTCAATTTAGTGATGGCTTAGTGGCAGCTGTGAAGAGGATGAACAAAGTCTCCGAGCAGGGGGAGGATGAATTTGGCAGAGAAATAGAGCTTCTTGCGAGATTACACCACCGGCATCTTGTTGCTCTGAGAGGCTTTTGTGTTGAAAAGCATGAACGGTAGTTTACTGATTGTTATACTTTTTCGGAGGTGTTTAACGTCGTGTGCCGACAACATGAAATGCAATTTTTTTCCTTCGCAGGTTTCTTGTTTACGAGTATATGGCTAATGGAAGCTTGAAGGATCATCTTCATGGTATGTTAGTTTCTTCAACCCAGTCATTTGTTCTTTCTTTTTCCCCCTCGTTACATCAAAAAGTATGAATAATGTGTCATTTAAAGTTTATTAAACAAGATTTTAACTGAAATGCAGTTTTTAAAAATTATTGATGACCAACCGCGATCCTCAGACGACATTTCAACAAACTATTGGTCTTGAGGCTGTTGTTACTTACGAGTTCTCCGGCCATCCTTTTAAAACTAAAAGGAAATTCCTTGATGAAATTCTATTCGATCCATCTTTTGTTCCATATGGTTGAAAAGAAATGGAAGAATCTTAAAACATTTTAGAAGCCCCTTCAGATAGATTTTGGGATAATATGATTTTTGAAGCCCATTACGTATGCTTTGTCAAAGTCTTTTTGTCAAATGAAAAAGCTTTTCTTTATGATCTTCCCTTGGCTTGGTGTATGAACGAAGGCCGTTCTCATGCTTGTGCAGCTCCTGGCAGGACCCCTCTAAGTTGGCGGACGAGAATCCAAATTGCCATCGATGTCGCCAATGCTCTGGTAGCGTGCTGTTGTTGTTGTTCCCATCAAGAGCTAATGAACTAACCACTTAACCATCTTCAAAAGCTGTTTTCTGCAACTTTTTGGTTAAGGAATCATTTTCATTTGTTACTATTCTCTGCAGGAGTACCTTCATTATTATTGTGATCCCCCACTGTGCCATAGAGACATTAAGTCCAGCAACATTTTACTGGATGAAAACTTTGTTGCTAAGGTAACTTGGCAAGTTCATTTACAATGACAAATTTTCCCTTTTCCTTTAGTTGCCCCGAGGGCGGGGCGCCACAGTAAAATGTTGTATTGGAATAGAGGAATGCATTTACAACTGATCTGAAGATAGCTTCTGGTAACAAACTGCCGATCCAAATGCTTCAACTTATTGTCATTCTATCTCATCATCCAGGTTGCAGATTTTGGCCTTGCGCATGCTTCAAAGGGTGGTTCTGTATTCTTCGAACCCGTAAATACCGATATCCGAGGAACACCAGGTTTGGGAGATGGTGTGTTATTCAACTTATGTTTGGATATTATCATATATCTAAAGCTAACAATATCTTGACACTTTCGAATTTCAGGTTACATGGATCCCGAGTACGTTATCACACAAGAGCTTACTGAGAAAAGTGATATATACAGCTATGGCGTGCTACTTCTGGAAATAGTTACTGGCAGACGAGCGATACAAGATGGGAAGAATTTAGTTGAATGGTCCCAGGCGTACATGATTTCAGATTCAAGGATTCCTGAACTAGTAGATTCAAGCATCAAGAGTTCTTTTGACTTGGACCAACTTCACACGGTCGTGTCGATTGTGAGATGGTGCACCGAGGGCGAAAGCAGGGCTAGGCCCTCGATTAAACAGGTGCTTCGGCTATTGTACGAGAGTTCGGACCCGATGCATCAAGGGCTCGTAGAAGCTGTTGATGATGAAGACTATGGAGGCAATGAAGGGAGACAGAGCATGAGCAAGAGAAAAATGCATAAAAGTGATGTGATATTTCACAGTGGAGATGGAAGGTATCTTGCTTCTTCTAGCAGCACATCTAGGTCATATTGTAGCAGAAGCTTTTTGCTTGAAACTGGTTCACCACAATCCCCTCCCAATATTTTATCTGTCTCAGACCAATTATTTTAGAAGGCCAAGCATTGTAGGAGCCATGTTTGACAGTGAAAAAGTATTCCTTTTCAACCTATCCATGGTTACAAGAAAAAACAAAAAGTAATTGGTTGAAGTAAATTATACGTTGAACAAAATTCTTGAAAGGATTGAAATGTCTAAAGTCCTTGAATTTTTTTTTTCATTGTGTTATTGAATGAGGATGTGATAGAAAATCTTTGTAGCATTGGATGCAGAATTGGAACTCTTTGAAAATACGTAATTGAATAATGATGCAGGGACCAAATGATACATTAAAAAATTTTAGATAAATTACACTTACTAGATCACCATTAGTATATCAAACATTCATATTTTTCAAGTTCCAAATCATTATGTTAACATTTAATACAAATTACATAGTCACAATTCAATTTTTTTTGTAATTTTAAAATTTAAAAACTAAATAGACAATCATCAACAAATGAATTTCAACTATTATTATGTTCACCCTGTGAAAAGATCTCATAATGGTGAATTTCCTCTCTAAACTAAAGTGAGCCATTATCTCAAAATAACATTTACAAAGGGTTTGTGGCAGGCTACTAACCGAGTCAAACATGAAACAAAACAAACTTCAAATCATACAAAAATGGCTTCAAATTTAGCACATGGGTTATCTTCCACGTGCCTTCTGAAACCAGAATCCCCTTTAAATCTGAAGGTATATAAAGCTTGCCTCTGTGTCAACCCAACTGGGTATATTTTATACAACCTTAATTCAGCCCCTCTTATGCTTTGAGGCCTTTCCTGCTTCCAAATTGGTTCGTGCTTGAGAGAACTGAACTTCAAAAGCACTGCTGACGCCAACCCTTCAACAGTCAGATTACTGGACCTGCAACAAACTACGGTCTGAGATATTCTCTTCTGGGAAGGGAGGGCAGAAAAATATTTGAACAGGTTAATTTGGTATAATTTAAAGTTAAAAAGTCGAGCCTACATTTGGTAGGTAAGTCTACTTATGAGATTACGAATTTGATCATATCATTGGAGACAAGTCCTGGTGGATGAAAACCATTTTCATACCACGTGCTAAATTTTATAAATCGTAACCTCACAAAACAAACACTTTCTAAAAAAAAAAACAAAACAAAAACAAACAAACAAAATTATATTCCTGAGTCTCCAGCTAGTTTGCCGCACCTCGACAATTCTCACGGAACAATGCCTCAACCCTACCATATTTGGTTGTCAAGTTAACTCATATAATATTAAATTTTAGGTAGTAGCTACCATGGCTAGAACTCATTCACTTGAAGCCCTTTACTATTTATGTTGACTCTTATTTACCACTAGGCCAACCTATGGTAATTTTTTATAATCTATTCTTAGTGCGAAAAATCCAAACTTTTTCATCCTACAGTTCACAATATTGGTTGTCAAGTTAACTCATAGAATATTAAATCTTAGGTACTAACTATCATGGCTACAACTCATTCACTTGAAGTCCTTTACTATTTACATTGACTCTTATTTACCATTAGGCCAACCTATGGTAATTTTTTATAATCTATTCTTAGTGCCAAAAATCCAAACTTTTTCATCCCATACTTCACAATATTAAACCTAGTAAATCCCTGAACCAAGTTACAATGGCATTTTCAGCTCTATCAACATAGGCTGGACCAATCGTGCAGCACCTAGTTTTGTGGTGGAATTTGTTCGAGAAAAAATAGACAACTCATAAGATCGAGAAAGTTTGAAAAAAGTATATGGATTACCTTAAGAAAATAGACTCCAAATTAAACCTTCCTCTTTCTCTTACATACAGGTGATAAACCGTCTCCGAACCTCTGGTGCATTTACAGGGTCGCTTTTTGAACGCTAGACCCTCTTCCTCTCTCTCATGAATACCAGTTGCCAAATGAATACAAAGGCGACATGATGAATGAACTGCTGCCATATCCAATAGTGCCTTGAAAGAATCAGATGGACCCTCATATTTCCACCTAAAATTGGAAAGACCAGATCCATAAAGTTTGAGATGGAACATTAGAAAATAGACTTGATAGCTGTCCATAACAAACAAATATCTCATTTCTCAAGACAGATTTAAATTTTACCTCAAAGAGTTGTTGAATGCATCAGAATTAGCTGCAAGGTATTTCATAAAGTTGGCAACTGACTTAACATCTGAAAGCTCCTTGATATGCAAAAGTGAAACAGGTGAAGGAGCAAATTCTTGAATATTTGGAGCTCCAATGACCACTGGAATAGCACCTACACAACCATCAAAAAGAAAAAATCCGAACTTTCATTAATATAAGCAATTGAGCATCTGTAAGACCATTCAAACGATAAATGGAATGATTCTTTATCCAGCACCGATTAGACAATTTAAAGCATAAACTGAAAACATGAGCAAATAATTTCCAGCCACCTCTTTGACTGTGCAAGATGAATGAATTTTTATTGCCAGACATTCCTGATTGATGGAACTTTTTTGATCTCAAACTAAAATTCCAGTTCAAATTATTTAAGTAATGTACAGGTATATAGAAGAAATATGATCCCATTAGACAATCTCATCACTGAACGGAGAATATGTGAAAAAAGGGATATCCAAGAGTCAGTGAAGAGGTTTAATTTTCATACCAGCAACTAGAGATTGAAAATATTTTTCAGTCACATAATCTTCCTCGTTGGAATTCTCAAAAGCCAAGCTGAACTTGTAGCGCTTCAGAGTCTCCACTTTGTCCACTGCAAAGAGCAAATTAGAAATGTGTATTACATAACTTCTCGCTACGATATATAATGTAAAAATTATAACATATGATCCCCCCCTGCAAGTTTAACAAACCAATTATAAGCATACCTAACCCATAATCCCTTTTATTTATGAGATGTCCAGAATATCATAAATTAAATTATATGCTCTAAGACCATACAATTTACAACAAAATGAGTTGAATAACCCACGAAGTATAAAAGCCTTATGAGAAAATCTTTCAACTTAAACAACATCTATTATATCTTCTCACTCCAGCCAATTAGGTTTTATAGGATGAAACTTCTTTTTTATAAATATGAAATTACAAAAGGGGGTTGGAGCCCCCAATCAAAGGAGTTACAGAAGAATTCTCCAATTAGTTAGTTATCAAATGAAACTTATTACTACTCTTTCTGTTATCTCCCCTTAATGTTCATAGGTTCATGTTTTTTTGTATCTCATATACTTGATATAAATATTTCTAGATTCGTTTTCAAATTTTTTCTACTACACATGTATCCTACATGTTTTGAGTGTTGTCTTAATGTGCATCCTCTACATGTTTCGACTGTAACCGAAAATTCAAAATCATCATACTCCAGTAGAGTACATCCATGTCTGAAACTAATAAGTAGAGTGTGTTCATATTTTCTAGGTTCAGCACAATCAAGGTTTAAAAGATAGCAAAACTTAGAAGCATGGACTGATCATCATAAGACATAAGCACATAACAGCTATAAATGACTGTAGATATGGAAAATCTATCAAATATAATAGTAGAATCAAAACAGACCTAACAAACGATAAGAAAAGTCCTCTTTCTTCTTAATAACAAAAAATATGCTGAGAACTCCTCGTACAGGAAGAAAAACAAAATTTTGTGACTTGAAAACAAGAGCAGATTAAAAACAAGGAAACAAAACGAATCCATAAAAGCCAGTGATTTAACAGATGGGTAAAACAGTATATTATATATATTTGTGATCAAAATAAAAACTTAATTAATTGAACCTGTGCCATCACGATTTCTGTGGCAAGCACCATATGAATCTATTGTGACGTTCAGCTTTTCAAGGGCCTCAAGAGCATCCAAGCGAAAGTTACGCGCACCACAATTTGAAATGAAAGCAGCTGCAAGGGCACTTTCTTTCTTTGCCTGCACCGGAGCCATGATATCATACTCGGCCCAGGAGAAGTATCCAACAGGTACATCTGATGAGAGACTTGTGGTCATTACTATATTATAGCCATTCCTACACAAAAGAATCAAAGACTGTGTTAGGAATCCTATGTTAGGAACTCTGAGGATAATAAAAATCAAGAACGATTCTTTTATTTCCCATGCTTACAAGAGGCTTGATCTCGTTTTCATTTGTCTACCTATCCTTCCTCCTTCCAGTTCCCAACTAATCACCATATTCCTATTACGTACAACAGTAACAATCCATAACAACAGGTTCCCAATTATCTGAACCCATAACATACAGTACACTGAACCCTTCTACCTTTTTTTCTTCTTGCCTAGGTGGATCATATCTTATTCTTAAAGTCAGCCCAATCTTTGATAGTTTTCATTCAATCGAGCCATAGAAACCATGCCAGTAGCCTTCAAAATACACATTGCCACTGGCACCTCCCCTGCTTTCCTCAATGATCTTCTCCTCATGGGCAAACTCTTGCACACCACTAGTTCAACCCTCACATTTGGGGACTACATAGACTTCGTTCATTGTATTTTTCTTACAATTTTTGCACTCAAACCAACGACTCCATCCCTTTCATGAAGATCTTGATATTTCTCTCCATCATGGATAACTTTTGTATCTCACTCTAAAAGGAATTGAATGCCCTTTGCATCCCCTCAAAATCCAACTCTAGCTTATCTTCCATATCGCTCGACGCTCACTCTTCCTTCCATCCTGCATTTCCATGTTCCACCATACCCACATCTCCTTGGAACTAAGACTGGTTTTTATATATTTCCCAGCTTTCAGAGACTTGGACTATCCTTCACACTTCTCTTCTAACTACCCTTCCCTCTTCCCACCTCTTCTTTGATGACTACTTCTCCCAACTAGCTTTTAAGTAACAACCATAACCAAATTGCAACCAACTACCTATAACAGCTCATGCAACCTTTACAAGTCTCCAATTTTCTCGACCTGTAACATACAACACACTCAACTCCTCTGGCAGCCTTCCTTTTTAACCCTTTGTTTCCTGCATGCCTAAATCAAACTGGCAGTCCTCTACCAGATACGTTTTTCAGGCATTTTCAGAGAACCATCTCACATAAAAATTTATTGAGATTAAAAATATATGACTGGAAAAACAAGCAAACCATGCATGGATTTTGTAATCATTCATGAAACTGATGTGATGAGCAAATATTTAGTCGCCTGGGTGTTAAATAAAACAGTAGAAATAAACATTAAAGACGTTCTTACTAAGAAATGGAAAGTTTTGTACTCTGAGCAGCATAATGGAAAGATAAGAGATTGTGCTTACCCACCGTCGTGCCTGCGCAATATTGTTGTCTGCATAATATTGAGATGATTCCATAGATCGGATAATTGAAGGCATTCCTCCCTGCCGATTTAACCCAAAAGCAGCGTCGGAATTTTTACTTGGGTTGACCTCAAATTCACATCCTACAGCACAGGATTTCTTCCCCTATAGAGAACAATTTCACTAAAAAAGGTTTAGAAAAAATATTCACTAAAAAACATGTGCGAATTAGGATTTTAGAGCTTTAAGTCCCATAAGAAATGAATCTCAACAAGAATACAGTTAGATAGTCACCCTGAAGCCTGAACTCTATATATGTATTGATGAATTTTGGTATAGCAATAGCAGGAAGATGGAGAAAAGCTATGCATAGGATATATAAATTCCCCTCCCCTTCAAGGGGCCTTCTAACATAATGAACAAACAAATAGAAGGTGAACCAAAGAAGTAAGAACTTTTAGGGTGATTTAAAAATATCAAAGAGAGTCATTTTAAGTATCCCCATATTGTTCCTTAAAAAATCGTCATTTCTCGACGGTCACATGTACTATAGGAGGATTTGCATGCATTTTATTTTCACCAGATGTAACCAGTCTTCCTCGAGAAGCACACTTGAGGCTCTTGCAGCAGGAGCCTTCAAGAAGTAGAATAAGGAAATTCGCAAGTCTCTAAACATACATTCTGTGAGATAGAAAATTTTTAAGAATGGCATTCCTACCCAAAGAAGCCAAATGGCAATGAATGAAGATACGGTTTAAACCTGCACTGTCCTTGCAATTAACAAGGATGAGAGGGGACGAGAATATAAAAGGATCTTGTTGCCGCGTTGATTCCATTCAGAGTCATATTGCAAAGGAAGAATTTGACCTTTGAAGGACTTTGCCCTTTCCGAATGTGAATCAGCACCTCCTTTTAGCCCAACTCATACTTCAGATTCGCACATCCAAGTTCAATTAAAAGCATCAGGACACGAAACCATATTGCCACAAACATCTAAGCTCCTAATAGACAATATCTAAATATAAACTCTCGCGCATGCAAAATAGAGATTTACGTCCAAAATTGAACATAGAACGGAAAAATTTGCATTTCCAATGATATCCAAAAATAAAGAGGTAATTTATATAGGTTACGTGTAGGATTATATGGATTTCTACGCTGATGCAAGTACAAAGTTTTATCAGTATATTAAAGAACAAATTGTTGCAGTAAATTAGAATAACACAAGAGGATAGAGGACATTTTATCATGCAATCAACAAGTGAAGCATGACATCGAAGCCGAAAAGAGAAAGAAACCTCATCAGAACCAGAAACCAATATCGGCTCCTTTTGGAAGTCCCTAGAATACGTCACAGCGTCTTCTTTCTCCAACCACTCCTCACAAATCCCCAATTCCGAAATCTGATCGCCGCCAAGTAACCCAGAATTGAAATCATCGGCTCCGCCGATGAATGCACGGGAAGGTGGCGAGCGGTAGAACAAATCGGCCCATGAGTCGACCATGGCTACATTTTTTGCCACATCAAGCCGACCCAGAAAGATAATCTCTGCTACGACCACGAGAGCGATGAAGAGAGGCATCGCATTTGACCATTTTTTCTTGGGTGGTATCGGAACCCCACTAGACACCGGCAACTCCTCCGCGGTGGTCCATGATCTCGATCCTCTTTGATTAGAGAAAATGCCCATTGTTCCAATCTCCTTAATTTGATTTCTATTTTCCCTGAAATTCGTAATTCGGGGACTTCGAGAAGTGATGAAGTTTGACGATAATATAAGCGTTTGGTTTTTATCTGGTTTTTAATGGTCGTCCCGACTCCCGACTAGAAAATCGAAAATCGCTGAGATATTTGAGCCGTATTTTTTAGCTTCAAACTACCATTTTAATCTTTCGTCCAATAGGTTTCTAGCGGAATTGGTTAAGGGTAAGGCATGACAATTTAGCATAGTTTAATGAATTAAGTCATAATTCTCTAACTAAAAAATTGTGAGTTCCCACCATATATTGTTGAACTCTAAAAAAAAGTTAAAAGGTATATTGCTCAACTAAAAGGTCGTTGGTTCGAATTCTTCAATTTTTTAATTTGAAATTTGTTTTTACTATAAAAAAAAATCTAACTAAAATGGTCGGATATCTAATGATTTAATTAATAATTTTAATATAGTATTTATTTAACTTTGTAATATTTTAATTGTAATTAATAAATTAAGAGGGTAAATCTATATTAGTATTTTTTTTTTCTTTTCGGTAAATATTCATACAAAAAAAATATTCATTTATTTCAAAATTTTTTAATCCCTAGTTTTCAATAAGATAAAGAATTCCAAATCATTTATCATATTTCAAATCATATAATTTAAAGTCATTTATTTAACTTTCTTGATGCCAAACTGAGGGTTAGTGTGACGAAAAAAAATCCGACCTTCAAATTTTATTAAGCTAATTGTTACCATATGTAATTTCAAAATCATTTATTTAGTTCAACAACATTGGCGTGGAGATTCGATATCAATGAAATATGTTTAACCAATTGAATTATGCTTGGTTTGACTCAAATGTTTTTTTGCTTGGAAAATTATTGGAATGAAAATAACTGGGCTGGAGTTGGTATAATTTAAAGTTTGATTATTAATGTAACATTTTAATTTTTAAATTTGTAATTAGTAATTAATAAATCAATATAAAATGATATACTAGTTTATTTTATTTTAGTCTAAATCTCATTTGGTCCATAAACTTTCAAGTTTGTTCTATTTTAGTCTAAACTTTCAAAAAGTTTGTTTTGGTCCTCGAACTTTCAAGTTTATTTTATTTTAGTCTATAAACTTTCAAAATATCCGCTTTGATCCCCCAACTTTCAAAAGAACTATTTTTGTCATAACTATATAATTTTGTCATATAATATTTATTTATTCGTAACTCGTTTTTAACATATGTGACTTAAATACATGCTCACATTAACTTGATACACATATATTTGAAGCTATGTCATTCATTTGTTACAAATAAAATAAGTATAGGGGCCAAAATAGTTACTTTTTGAAAGTTCATGAACAAAAAGTAACATTTTGAAAGTTTATGGACCCAAATAAAACAAATTGGAAAGTTTAAGAATCGAAATAAGATTTAAACATAAAATTCTAAAGGTTAATGGTGTGTTTGGTATGACTTTTAAACTATTTATTGATAGAAAAAATATTTTTCCAAAATTAACCGTGTTTGGTTAAAATTTCGAAAGCTACTTTTTAACTAATAAAAAATGCTTTTTACAATTTTAAATAATAAAAATAGTTTGAAAATATGTAAAAACATATAAAATACATTTAAAACTTTTTAAAATTAATTATTTAATTAAATTTATTCAAAAAACGCTATATATTATAAATCTTTTACTTAAAAACATTTTCTTAAAAAGTCATACCAAACATGCACTAATTTTATTTTCACTTACAACTATTCAAACAAAATTTTCAATTAATCGTTGACTTAACATAATTAAGTGGATGAGACATTTTCTACCATCTCAAATGTTAATGGTTCGATCTCAAATCCCACTATTATTGGATTCCCAAACAAAATTCAATTAATGGTTTCCTTAAAAAAAAAAAAAGATAAAATCACTTATAAAACTTTTTTTTTTTTGAGTTCCACTTATAAAACTTTTTTGATTATATAAAAAGAGAATTAAAGTTTACCTACCAGCTTTATAATTTTTTATTTTTATTTGATTTAAAAATTTTAAAATATTACATGACACGTGGAGCTTTGAACGTATAAACTGTACTATACTCATTTTTTGTATAGTTTAAATATATTAAAGAACACAGTTAGTATAGTTAGTTGCATTTTATTTCCAATTTTCAAGCTTTTTTGCCATTAAAAATTACTTTATTTGCACATAATAAAACGCAAACTTGAAATTTTCCCGGACAAAGGTGGCCCTTTTCACGTAATCGTCAAGCAAACAGAATATTTTCAATTTTTCAGGGGGCTCCGCAAATCACTGGTGCATGATTCTCAAACCCGAAATCAAACCAAGAATTATTTTTATCCTATTTCCATTTTCATCTTTCTGCTCTAGATGGGAATTTCGTTCCCATCACGAGCGACGGTGAATTTGAAAACCCTAATCAATTTCCAATAAGCCCTGATCGCTCCTAGAATTTGATCATTCCAACCAGCTATTACCGGCAGCACCAAGCATGTTTCCGTGGAACATCGCGAAGACGGCGGAGGCGATGTTCTCGAAATTCGCCGTTAAGAGGTTGTGCAAGTTTTTACTTAAAAAGAAATTGGGGCAGTTTCTATTGGGGGAAATTGATATCGACCAACTAGACGTGCAGCTGGCTGAAGGCACAATTCAGCTCAGCGACCTTGCACTTAACGTTGATTTTCTCAATGAGAAGGTTCGCTTTCATTACCCCATTTCTCTCTCTCTTTTTAAATGGGAACATTGGAAATTGCATAACAAGAGACTTCTGGAAAAGTTTGGTGAAGCAAAATTGAGCTCTTTCCTTGGTAGGATGTTAGTTTATTCATAGTTAATTTCATGCGAGAATGTTATAACACCGAGAAATTCTAACCAAATGGCCTAACGAAGTACATCCATTTTGCATTTCCAAAATGTCTCACTCTTCATTGTGAACCACATTTAAGTTGTCGTCCTATATTTTTTAGGTTGGTTCAGCAGCTTCGGTTATTTTCAAAGAAGGATCTATTGGGTCTTTATTAATTAGAATGCCATGGACGAGTAGAGGCTGTGAGGTAGAAATCAATGAGTTGGAGCTCGTGCTTTCACCTTTGTTGAAGAATGATCATATGGATTGTTGTGGAACTTTTAGTGGTGGTCATAAAAATCGTCATGAATCGAGAAAGCCAGAGCATGATGTCGTGAAAAATTCTGGAAAATCTACCTATGGGGATATTCATGAAGGTGTTAAGACAGTTGCGAAGATGGTGAAAGGTCTGCTTGCTAGCTTTCACTTGAAGATAATAAACTTGATTGTTGCATTTGATTCTTTCTACGATGAAAGCAAAAATAGATCAGGATTGGATACCACGCTTGTTCTCCGGATTTCAGATATAGAATGCGGCACTTGTGTTACAGAGGATGGTAAGTTGGGTATGGATGCAGTTGAAAGCTTTCTTGGAATAAGTCAACTGAATAATTTTGTAAAGTTTCAAGGGGCAATGCTCGAGTTTCTTCAGATGGATGCTTGTGACAACCCAAAATCATTTTCACGTACGTCTGTGGCAACATCTGCTCAAATGGTGTTAAACCATGTTCCATCAATTATTACGACTCCAGTTCTGACAGGTGGTATAGGTGGATTTTCAGGTAACCTGAAATTATGTATACCTTTGAGGGATGGTTCTTTAGACATTCACAGAGTGGATGGGGATCTCTTAATTGATCCTTTACAAGTAAAACTTCAACCTAGAACTATCAACTGCTTTTTAATTTTATCTGAAGCTTATTGGAATTCAGACAATAATGGTGATGGATGTATACATAATAAGTTGAACGAATCTTGTTACTTTGAGCGGGCATCTCAGGGTTATTCATCAATGCTAGCTTATGCTGAAACAACTCCCGATGAAACGTTGCCCCATTGTGGTGGGATTCTGCCTGGTTCTCACCTTATATCAAATTGGGTGCCATCCTCTGTCAAACATGGGGAGAAAGAAAAAGTTGGAGAAGAATTTGATTTTGGAGCAAGGTTGGTATCGCCCACATCTTCTACCAATCTCAATGTTTAATTGGTAGTCAAACTTATTGAAAATTGGTCATGTTTTACTGTAAATGTATGGATTTAATGCTGGAATTTTATGTGATCATCTGTTGAAGTATAGTTTATTGTTTCTGTTATCTGCATATGGAGTGTTATTTTCTAAAAATATTATGAATATGTAATGTCCAGCTGTATTATGCTATCAATATGCCTTTAATTTGAATTAGTTCCTTAATCCACATTAATTTTTCAGATGATAGTCTCATATTGTTGCCAATGAGTTCTACATGTGTCTTCTGCTGCAGTTTCTTATCTCTTTCAATATTAAGTAATGATTAAAGAATCATTGTATGAGACATCTAGGTTCTTAGTTTGGATAATTGTCGACCATTTGTCAAGTTTGCACAATATTGTTTATTGTGTTAAGTATTTCAGTGCTTACAGGTTACTCTTTATGCCATGTGTAAGTATCACATATACCTAGACTTGAGTTAGATTTAAAAATCATGAGACTTCACTACTTTTGTTTTTTGATGATTTTTTTATCCTTCTGAGTCATTTAGTATAACAATTAATTAAAAACAAGTATTTTCTCTATTGGCCATTCTGCAGTGTGGACCAGTTTTTTGAATGCTTAGATGAAATAAGAAGCTCCCACTCAGCTTTAGGCAGTAGTGGGATGTGGAACTCAGTTTTCAGTGCAATCACTGCTGCATCCAGCCTTGCTTCTGGATCTTTACACATTCCTTGTGGTGTGTATGCACGTACTCTACTCTGTTGTATCAGTTATGCTCATGTATTCAAACTTAAGATACTGCTAGTCTTCTTGTCTTGATCTGTAAAATCACGTTTATCTATCTATTTTTCCTCCTACCCATCTATGGGCAGTGAAGTTGTGGCTGATTTCACATATCATTATGTTATTTTTAAAACAATATGTACCTTACATTCACGATCCTGCAACAATAATTTTACCTTGAGCATAGGTTAGAGCACTATTTGTGTATACTTTGGTGATTTTGTGTTATGCTATTATGCAAATTTCTTTTCAAGTTGATTTGAATTGGACTTTTCTAAGGAATATTCATTCTCCATTTAGTTGGGATACTGTTGGGTTAGGGTAGCAAAAAGAAAAAGGTGTTTGGAATTTTTTCATTTTTGCTCTGTACTGCTACCTGGTTGGATGGGAACAAAAGAATTCTTTTAGTAGCGTTATTATGTTTGGTATTAAGTTAATAAATTCTTTTATTTATTTTTGGTCCAAAAATGTTGAGTCATTAAATGCAACATTCAACATTTCCATGGAAGATGGATGTGGTGATCATTTTGGGAAGGGAAGGGGTGGCATGTAATCAGTGTTAACACTATGCAATAGGTCGTGGTGAAAATATATTCTTGTGTAATCTACCTTTTCAGAATTTTTTGGTAAGGAATAAAAATAATATCTCAATGTAACTTTTTGGATTACCTGGACTCAAGACTTTAAGCTCTCTATTGATTTTTTCCATCATGATATTGCTGATTGTTATTGCTGGACACATGAAATGAAAATAAATGTTTTTTAATGTCGCACGAATTATGTCTCATGATAAGCTTTTTTTTTTCTTTTTTTTTTTTCATGCCTTTAATCATAGATTAGTTAATTTCCAATGTTTACCATTTAATATACTCTTTGATACACTAATTACTAGATACAGAACTGCAGCATGTTGAAACAAACCTTAGGGCAACTATCGCTAGAATTTCTGTTGTTCTTTCCCTCCACGATGACAATCAGTATAATTTCACTGAACCTGAGAAAGTACAGATCATCGCTGGCTCGGAGGTTCATATTGTGGCTGCTAAATTCAGTGATATCCATCTTCTTATGCAGGTAAAATTTTTCCTTGGGAATCTTTATCTTTCTTGTGTATACTATATGTGTGTGCTTATCCCCCTACCTCCCCCTTTCCCAGTATGGAAGCTCTTCTTTTCAAAATTTTCTGTGTTGGGGATCCTTTTCTATTAGTCTCATTCACTTAACACATTTTGGGTCAGCAGGTATCCACTCAAAAAACGAGGTTTCATGGAACTATCAAGCATATTGAGGTTGCTGATTATTTGAACTGCAAAAATGATGCCTCAAAAACTGACTTCCACAATAGTAACAGTGCCGTCCAGACACTTTCAGCAAAGCATCTGCAAGTGGATGTTGTAGGTGCTCTCCCTCCATTTGATTTTTTGACCAAAGACATTGATCCTGTGGAATCGAATAGGTCATTCAATATGGATTTTCCATGTGAAAACAAAGACAATGTTACAAAAATTACGCTGCTGAATACGTATGGAGTTACTTCTTCCCAATTCAATGTGATATCTAGTTCTTCTGATGATAGTTCTACTATGTCAAAATCATTTTCATTGAATCTACCATCCTTCGTTTGCTGGGTGAACTATCCTTTGGTAAACATGCTATTGGATTTACTAAAGGGTGTTGAAAACTGTATGGCTTGCGACAACAAACACAAGGTCTTGAAGGAGAACTATATATCAGGTCATGTGGATGCCAAAAGTGGCTCTAATCGAGTGAAAGCTTCATCTTCATCCGCAAGCATGCAGGGAAATATAATATTCAGCAATGCGAGGGTAATATTCTGTTTCCCATTTGAAAGTGACAAGGACTTTATGGGCTACTCTTCTTGGGATCAATTTATTGCTGTTGATTTTTATTCTCCTCCAGTCATGGAGGAAGCAACTCACGGCGGTAACTTGGCCCCGTGGAAAAATTATTTTTCAGAAAAAAATGCTTTACATTTTAGATTTGGTAGTCTTGAGGTTTTCTTGGTCACTTTTGATGAAGACATAACTCAAAGTAGCACTTGCGACATGCAAAGGAAGAAATTTTCAGCTCATAACATTTTGTCTGCCTCCAACAGAAGAACTTCTTCTTCTTTAACTTTGTTTTGGCAGGAGGGTTATGTCACGGGTCCATGGATTGCAAAGAAGGCCAAGTCCTTAGCTAGTCTAGAGGAATCAAAAAGTAGGTGTAAGTTCATTGGAAAAGATTATGAGTTTGCTTCTGTAGCTAATATGAAAGATATGGAGGAGTCAAACTTGCAGACTCGACAAGAAATGATTTTGAGCTCCACATCCATGTTGCATGTATTCCTCTCTCTTGTCAGAATCAATGTTGGTGCCGTTCATTATAATGTCTTCCATTGTCTTTTAGATCAGTTGATAAAAGGATTGTCCAGTGATACTTGTGATGCAGTTGATGTTAGGAAAAAATCACTAACATCTCAAATGTCCATTGTAGTTGATTGTAATTGTCTAGAATTTGTCATTAGGCCAGATTCAAAAGAGAGTGCAAAGTGCTCTTTGCAGAGAGAACTTCCTGGATCATGGTATCATCTACGACTGGAAATTCATAACTTTGAGTTAATCTCGGTCTCCAACCTTGGAGGTATCAAGGGTGCCAATTTCTTTTGGCTAGCCCATGGAGAAGGAAAATTGCTGGGTTTCATCTCTGAAGATCCTGATCAGGAGTTTCTATTGATCTCATGTAGCAACTCTAACATGAAGCGTGGGGATGGGGAAGGTTCAAATGCTTTATCTTCAAGCTTTGCTGGTTGTGACATTGTGCATATGTGGGATCCTGAGAGTTTCCAGGGTTTTTCTTCAATAACTATAAGATGTGCAACAATTCTGGCCATAGGTGGTCGCTTGGATTGGTTAGATGTCATCTGCTCTTTTTTCTTTTTGTCTACTCCTCCAGTTGAACCAGAAGGTAGCAAGGTTATGCCCAGAGAGAACCAAAAAAAGTCTTCGGGATCTTATTTCTTCCTTAATTTTGTCGATGTTGGGTTTAGCTATCAGCCGTACATAAAGAATTTGCTGGTCAACAGTGGACTTTCTCAAACAGAATCGAGTTCTTCAACTATCAAACAAGAGTTGGATGATGATTATGTTGCTTGCCTACTGGCTGCATCTTCAGTGACACTTTCAAGTTCCAGTGTGGCAGAGGATGTTGAAGATAATTACAGAATCACAATACAAGATGTCGGACTTCTTCTATGTAGTGTATCTGATTATGAGCATGTTTTTAATGTTTACAATGTTGAAAATCTGCGCAAGGCAGGCTATGTTAAGGTTGCTCAGGAGACATTTATTGAAGCAATATTGAGAACTAATTGTAATAATAGCCTTAAATGGGAGTTAGAATGTGCCAAAACCCACATTCTCGTGGAAACATGCCATGACACTGCTGCTGGTCTGGCACGTTTGGCTGCTCAACTTCAGCAGTTATTTGCCCCCGATCTTGAAGAATCAATTGTTCATTTGCAGACAAGATGGAATAACGTCCAACAGGCACAAGAGAGAAAAGATATTGAAAACCAATCATCTCATCCTCCATGTCACAATCTACTAGTTAAACAAAGTGAAGTTGGGTTAATGGATGAAATATGTGAAGATGCGTTTCTAACAGGTAAAAACCAAAACAGAGAACGCGATTTTAGCAAGTCAATACATAGTTTTTCACCCAATGAAGGTCTTCACACTGAGGTATGTAGTATGAATTGTGAGGTTCTCGAAACTTCTTCTGCTGCTCCCTTCCTTGGCTCAGAGCCTTATGGTCAAACATCTTTCACACAATACTGTCAGTTTCCTGAAATAATAGAAGGGTATTGCTTGTCTGAGCTTCGCCCTTTATCGGATCTAACAGTAGGCCGAGAATTACCCCCTGATATTTCTAATTCCAAGAATTCTAGTAGTATAGATCTTGCAAGACGAAGAAGTGGATGGTACAAGGACATGCCTCTAAAAATTCTAGAAAACCACATATCAGATGTAAGTAAAGTTGAACACCCCATAACAGATGATCTTTGTTCTATTGAGAGCAAAAGACGTGATAAGGTTGATGAGGCAAGTGGACGTGTACTTCTTAATAATATTGATGTGAAATGGAGAATGTATGCTGGTTCTGATTGGCAAGTTTCTAGAGAGAATGGTGATCAACCAATGAGTATGTTCAAAAGAGATCAACACACATGCCTAGAGCTTTTGATATCTGCCATGCAAGTTCAATATGATGTTTTTCCAGTCGGTAGTATGTGTGTATCTAGACTCTCACTTTCAGTTCAAGATTTTCATCTCTATGACAGTAGTATAGATGCGCCTTGGAAGCTGGTATTCTCTTTTACTCGAGTGAAGTGTTTTTGCATTTATGCTTTTAACAGACAGTAACTGATTTTTCTCCCTCCTTTTTCTGGTGGGTGTTGATAGGTACTGGGTTATTACAATTCAAAGATTCATCCTCGCAAGTCTTCCTCAAAAGCATTCAAGCTTGACTTAGAAGCTATTAGACCAGATCCATTGATCCCTCTCGAGGAATACCGGTGCGCCAATTTTTAGTCTTTCTATTTCCTATATTAAATGCATCTCTTGGGTGATTTTCAAGTTAGACTTTTGTCATTTGTGTCCTACAAGTCATAAATTCATCTAACGGGATGTTTTCTATAAGGTGGTGTTTGATATGATCAATGGTGGAAGAGAAAAGGGAATGAGAGACCATTTCTTTTGTTTTGTTGGCAGGAGTTGACCATACCTTTTCACCATATTAATGGAAAGAGCTTAGGAATTGACCATTTCTAAGAATGCTCTTTCCTTTTCTCATTCCTCTCTTCAAGTTAATATTATTATTAGATATGATATATCCAATATAAACATTAGTTGTTAGTGATTAACTGATCATGTAATAATGTTATCTTTCATGCGTACTTATTATGGGTATATAACCTGTTTTCCTTTCAGGTTGAGTATTGGTTTTCTGCCCATGCTATTACATCTTCATCAATGGCAACTTGATTTTCTTGTTAACTTTTTTGGGGGAAAAAGTTCATCAGGAAACCAGTCATCAGGTCATCCACTTGATTCAGATGGGTCAAAAACCATTTCTACGACCAAAAGTCATGCTGGGCTTACTTTGGCAGAGGAGGCATTACTTCCTTATTTTCAGGCATGTTTTGCGAATCTTTTTTGGTTATGCATATTGCTCCTACAATCTTTCTTTGCCTTTTGATTGCTCAGGCCACATCTTTGTTATCCCTCTGCTTTGCTAAGCTCTAGCAGGCTAATATTCTTCTCCTCGTCATCCCTTCAATATTTTCCACAACTAATATTATATGGTTGTAATCTATGTACTAATTTTCATTATTTTATTTTTCAGAAGTTTGATATACTACCAATCGTAGTGCGTGTTGATTACAGTCCTAGCCGTGTTGATTTGGCAGCATTAAGAGGTGGGAAGTATGTTGAACTTGTAAATCTGGTTCCTTGGAAGGTAACACCACCACTCCCCCAACACACATACACGGACATTGATGAACTTGTAAATCTGGTTCCTTGGGTGCCAAATTATATGAGGTTATTTGTTTTAATGATATATCATATTGGCACTTTTATTTTTGGTTTCCTGTCCAAATGTATTCTGCTGCCTTTGAAAACACATTCCTGTATTTAGGTAATTCGTTAGAATGATCTATCAAATAAGCTTCATTTTATGGTCTCTTGTCCAAATTGATGAGCTGCTCTTAGAAAAACTTACAGGTCAATACTTGAATTTGTTTCTTGAAGGCCTCTATATGTAGTTTGAGTAAGTCAACCGAGAGGTTACTTCAGTCTCACCTTTTCTGGTCTGACAGACTATGTTATTCATCAAAATCTGCTTTTTCTATAAGTGATGCTTGTTCAAAGGTCAAGGTGGCTCGTTGTGTTACATTTATAAAGTTGGCTGGTGCAGGGGGTTGAGCTACACCTTAAGCATGTTCAGGCTGTGGGAGTCTATGGTTGGGGCAGTGTCTGTGAAACAGTTGTAGGGGAATGGTTGGAAGATATTTCTCACAATCAGGTACTGCACTTAAAATTAAAAGGCTTGTTGGTTTCTCTGTACATCATAATAATTAACAATAATATGTTATCAACCTGATATAGATTCGTAAAATACTGGAGGGCCTTCCTACAGTCCGGTCATTAGTTGCGGTCGGCTCTGGTGCTTCAAAGCTGGTCTCTTTTCCCGTTGAGAGCTTCAAAAAGGATCAAAGAATACTAAAGGGGATGCAAAGAGGTGACTTTCATTTGGGGTTGTATTTTACAATTGTAATAAAAGTTACAAAAAGTATCATATGTCAAATCTAATTTCCACTAAACAGTTCGTGTTTAATGAAAGGAAGAGTGGTAGTTTCATCTAATGCTTATTAACAAAAAAATTGAGCTTTGATCATGCATGTGAACTATTGATGATAAGATTTTAAAGGTAATAGCAAATATAGATGGTTTTGACAATGGGATAGTTATCTTAGTTCAATGTATACTTTGGAAAATATATATTAATTTTTTGCAAAGCTTAACAATGGACTTTCATATAAGATCACTTTTGAACCTTTACTTTGTTTTTCACATGAGAACAAAAATCTTATATTTACAAAGATAAACATTAATATCTAATTGAGGAACAAATATTGATGGACGTAAAGGAATATCAAACTGCATAAGGGTAAAACTATAATTGTATAACGACTATAACCTGTTATTTTTTTCTTTTTCATGATATTCTGTAACTCCAATAATTGAGCATTTTTTAGGTACTATTGCATTTCTCAGAAGTATTTCCCTTGAAGCTGTTGGATTAGGGGTACACTTGGCTGCTGGGGCTCATGACATTTTGCTCCAGGCGGAGTATATACTCACTAGTATTCCTCCTTCAGTGAAAGTACGGAATAAAACAAAGTCTAATGTAAGATTCAATCAACCTAAGGATGCTCAAGAAGGGTTGAAAAAGGTGAATCTTCTACACTGTATTGCATGCATCATATTCCAATTTCTATGGTACACAAGAAATGACACCGTCCATCTGTTTGTGAATGTTTGGCCATGAATTTATAATATCCTGCGTGTCAAAATGCCCTTGGGTCTTCCAAACCACCATGGGTAGCCAGTTGCCTTTGAAATTATTGGTTCAAATACTCGAGGATAGGCAGTCGCCCTGAGGAATAGGTTGAAGTGTCTGTAAGTTGGCCTAGCATCAACAGTTCTCTTAAAAAATATATTACATTTTCATATCTAAACAAAATATGTTTGTTTTATGCATATAATACTTAAGAAACATTTTGCATTGCTTTATTTTAAGGAAATCTGAGCAGTATCCTTGTTGATCTTTTTAGACATCAACAGTTCTCTTAAAAAATATATTACATTTTCATATCTAAACAAAATATGTTTGTTTTATGCGTTTAATACTTAAGAAACATTTTGCATTGCTTTATTTTAAGGAAATCTGAGCAGTATCCTTGTTGATCTTTTTAGTGATTGGATTCAATTTAGTATCGTCTGAATTCTGACCATACCAGGGGATATTTGTATTTCCTAATCAAAGAAAATCATGGAGACTGAGAAGAGTTTGCAGGGATCTGGATGATGATCCAGTAATTATGTTAAGTTTACTGTTTAATGATCCGGATTTTGATGCCAGATGAAATTTCAGTAATCCTGTAATCTTAGTTACTACTCTCGATTTCATCTTAAATATAGATGGAATAATCGCATCAACACATGAATCAGTATTTAGTTGAAAACCTCTTTAAAACATGTCTATATGAAGATAAACTATTTTATGGTTTTCATGCATACTTTCAAAAAAATTTCTTCTTCATGTGTGCTCAGAAATGAAATATGACGGTCAGTTTGATTTACTTTTAACAATGTTTCACAAATTTTTTCTAGTTAGATGTTAATAACACTATAAGAGGATTGATTGTTGTCTCTCTATATGTCACATTGACGCATGAACACCTCTCCTCTTCGTATTCTTTTTTCTTATTTTATTATATATGGGGGAGGAGACGAGCGGGTTTTGCTGTGTTCATTGAGTTGAAGTTCTCTCTCTCTTTTTTATTTCCCCATGGAATCGATGAAACTTGATTTCAACAGGCTTATGAAAGCCTCAGTGATGGTCTCGGGAAGTCTGCATCTGCCTTGGTTCGAACTCCCTTGAAGAAGTATCAACGTGGAGCCAGTACAGTGTCTGCATTTGCAACTGCTGTTCAAGCAATTCCAGCTGCGGCTATAGCTCCAGCTTCTGCATGTGCAAGTGCCATACATTACACCTTTCTTGGCTTGAGAAATAGGTCATTGTTTTTCTTGCTCTATTTTTTCTTAAGGTTCTCGGATAGTTATTCTTGGATATGTAAAGAATATGAGAATCTTTAGAAACTTGGTTGATGTTGGTTCTCATGCTTGCAGTCTTGATCCTGAGCGCAAAAGAGAATCCATGGAGAAATATTTGGGCCCTACAGACTCGTGGGAAGAGAATTGATGGTGTACTCAAGAATGACTGCTGAATAAGATTTAAACTTAATTTCACATGGAATCATGATTGCTGTCTCAATGGTTGCATTGTGCCTTGCCTTAAAAAAGATTGTGACAATCTCTTTTCACATTGAAGATGGAGCCTGGTGTAAATGTGAGTGGAATCTCTTTTGCGATCCTCTGATATAAAATACTGTTATAAATTGTGATCCTTCCATTCTTTTCATGAACACTCCTCAGAACTAGATTATAGAAATTATGTTCTCTTCTTGGGTTGGCTGAATTACAGGAAAGAAATTTGCATATTTTATATCTGCATGTTGTGGAACTGCCATTTAGATCTGACATTGAGTGAATTCTTAAAACCATGTCACACACTTGCACTAAATTAATATAATACTAGTTTTGTATTCTACTAGTACATTGCTACGTTGTATTACCATGAAAGTATAAAACCCTAAGGGCTCGTTTGATAACCATTTGGTTTTTGGTTTTTAGTTTTTGTAAATTAAGTCTATAAAAACTTCTTTTTGTTTTTAGAATTTGGCTAAGAATTCAATTGTTTACCTAAGAAAGATGAAAACCGTGATTAATACATTGTGAGAAAACAAGCATAATTTTTAAAAACAAAAAACCAAAAACTAAATGGTTATCAAACGGGGCATGTAGTTTGATTTTTGTTTTATTTTATTTTGTTTTCTTTGCCCTGCATGTTGTGATGTTCATTGCATTTGTTTGTTGCAGATGTACAGTGAGAGTCTCGTAGGCATTCTTTCCCGTTGGATTGAGAAGACGGAGATTTTGTACATAAGGTTAAATATTCAACTGCGGTTGGAAAATTTCCATACTATAGTGAATAAGTTTCATAGTTATTTATACCCTAAATTATTCTTTGAGGCTTGAGCAATTGTATCATAGTTTTTCTAATTTGTGCGGAGTTTTGTAAATAATTGATAATTGGTCTTCTAATTTGTGCATAGTTCAGCAAATAGTTTTCAAAGTTTTTTGCAGCATCAAACCTTCAAACCTTGAGGAAGATAATATTTTCCCAAGTTTCGTAAATGTAAAATGAGAGGATGTTATTTTCTATTTAATCTTGGTAGAAAGGGAGTAATTTCAACTTTGAAATTCATACATTGGTGGTCCATTGACTACTATTTTTTTAATATGTTGTTTGAATTTTACTCTTCATTAGAATATTGAAAAAAGAAAAAAAAAGAAATCGATTAAGCATTGTAATTAGCTATTAAAAGAAAAAAAAAATTATACTATATATAAAATGTGATATAGGGGAGAAGATCAAAATGAAAGTACTTGTCTAAATTTTTATTATTTTTTTAGTTTTAACATATGATACGTTAAGTTAAATAACAAATAAAAAAAAGTATTTCATAAATTTTATCAAATTATTTTTTAAAGTAAATAGTCTTGAAATATAATATACTTTATGAGTAGTAGATTACATTTTTTTTAGCTTAGTAGCAGGGTACATTTTTTTTTAGTTCAACAACATCTGGGATGGAGGATTCAAACTCATGAACTCACTAAGTGAGTTATGCTCGGTTTAACTAGTAGTATAATACATTCAATTCTAAATAAATTTTGAGTTTACAGAGATGTTACAAAAATAATCCACGATTACATTTTTTATTTTAGAACTAAGTACCAGAGTACATTTAATTCATAATAATAAATAATTTTGAATTTACAGAGATATTATAAAAATAATCTACATAATACATGATAAATTATTTATATAGCTTTGGGGTTTTTAAATTAAAATTATTTGAAAGACTACTAAATTGAAAATGAATTTTTTTAATCAAATTTAAAAATGATATATATTTTTTTTAGTTTAACGATACGTGAGAGTGAGGATTCGAACCCACGACATTTTGGTCGGAAAGATATATCTTAATAAATTGAGCTATGCTCGATTTGACATTTAAAAATGATATAATTCTACCATGAAAAGAAAAAATTGATGGGAGGATAAAGATTAAGATTAAGATAAATATGAAGATGTAAATGAATCCATCACAGATGATCATCCATAGTGTGAATCAACAATTCCTACAAGTATATAAAATTTGAATGAGCAATTTTTTATCTTAAAGAAAAAGGTGGTGAATGAGCAATTAGCAGATTTTTGGTATAATTTTTTTTTTATATAATATATAAGAATGTTATATTTACAAGTACTTTTGTCAAAATGATTTTTTGTTTTTACCAAGTTTGAGAATATAAAATACTAATCACGAAAATTTTTAGTACAAAAGTGTAGTTTTTTTTTT
>JAOANK020000057.1:575848-587752 GCA_026257165.2 Telfairia occidentalis | reverse complement strand
ATCCAGGCTTCCTATCTACCCTTCAAACCGTGCCCATCTTGGGAATTTTCAATGAACACTGATCATCCAGGAGCACTTTGTTCCGTGTGCTTGCTAAATATGACCTATAAGGGCTATTTTGCTTGACTTAAGTCAAATGGAAATTCTGACATGCTATTTATGTATTAAATGGATATGTCATATTTTAAAGCTTTATCATCGTGATATAGAAGGTTTTCAAAAAATGAGATAAATGAGGAAAACAAGGAAGAGTTCACAGGCTCCCCCCCCCTTCTCTTTTCAGAAGCTCATAAACCTGAGGAAGAAGATGTCTTTATGGATGATGATGAAGCACCAAAAGAATATCATGAAGATGAGAAGGATGAGGATGGTGGGTGGACTGAAGTTAAAGATACTGCTGAAGAAGGACCCCCTCCTGACGACAATGAGGCAATAGCTCCAGATGAAACAATCCATGAAGCTCCTGTTGGAAAGGGATTATCCAGTGCCCTGAGGCTGCTTAAAGATCGAGGAACTCTAAAGGAAAGCATTGAATGGGGTGGCAGAAACATGGACAAGAGAAAGAGCAAACTTGTTGGTATAGTAGATCAAGATGAACCAAATGAATCCAAGTCAAAGGATTCCCGTTTATCTTCTTTGGTTGATTACAAAAAGGAGATTCACATTGAGAGGACCGATGAATTTGGGCGAATTGTAAGTTAGCTTGACTCTATAATGTGCTTTGCCAAATTGTATCAAATTTAGTTTACTTGCATCACATATTCCTTTACCGGTTTCCAAATAGCCTTTGTGCCCAGTGGTGATGTCTTTTTCATCACACATGGCATATCTTTGTTTTTTGTTGGGGTTGGAGGAGTTGAGAATTGGTTGCCCTGCTGTGGGTGCATGTGCATGTGAGATAGAGAAAGGGAAGCAAAAGAAAAGAAGTGTAAATGTGACAAAAGACATATGCCGGGTGATTACCAGATGTTGATTGCAAGTTGGGAAAGTAATTTTTCGTGACAGACCTAGAATGAGATTTTTCTGGTAGTGTGATGAGGAGATAGGTGCTAACTCCCAAGTTAAAGAGGATTTCCTTTTCAAATGCATAGAATTACATTTAGGAAAATGTGTTTATTTTCTCCTTAAATTGCCATACCTAGTCGTGCCTTGCCCTATCTTTGTATTTTGTTCCAACTATCAAATGCGCTCCTCACCTTAAAAAAATTGATAAACAAACAAAAAAAATACATTCAAGTTGTGCTAAATATGGATATCTCATCTCTGAATTGTTGGCATTCTACACGTTTATGCAGACTGCACAGGGCTTTTTCTTAGAGTTGCTAATTTTGTCTTCTCTTGTTGCGATGGAGTTTGATTATAAATGTCAGTCTCTCTTTTCTATGGACGGCTGTAGGACGTGATGACATTGCTATGCGTACAATCCAGGAGTTTTTTATTCTCATTTGTGCTTTTTTACTGTACCAGATGACTCCAAAAGAGTCATTTCGACAGCTTTCTCACAAGTTCCATGGCAAGGGACCTGGAAAAATGAAACAAGAAAAGCGCATGAAGCAATACCAAGAAGAGTTGAAGTTGAAGCAGATGAAGAATGCAGATACACCCTCTTTATCAGTGGAGAGGATGAGGGAAGCTCAAGCACAATTAAAGACACCTTACCTTGTTCTCAGTGGCCATGTTAAACCTGGGTATGCTTGATTTTCATTTGAACAAGTATTTTGCCTTGTATTTTGGTATTTACTCATTCAGTTTATAACTGTTTTGTGGTTTTCTTTTAACATTTCTAGCCAAACAAGTGATCCAAGAAGCGGTTTCGCTACCGTTGAAAAGGATCTCCCTGGCGGCTTGACACCCATGCTTGGTGACAGAAAAGTGAGTATTCTTGTATTACTTCTTTTAATTTTTTATTGTTGAATGAAATTTATGGTACTGAAGAAATTCCTTAGAATTGGTAGGTATTGATAAAATAGAATCACATTCAATATGGGAGATTTCTAATTATATTTGGACCTTAATTTATGTTTGTCAGCTGCTTCTCTGTCCATCTTTGCAACTTCAACGACCGCCTCCCCTCCCCGAGTTTCACAATCCCAGTTTTATGCTGTGGTCTAAACTAAACACAATCATTTTATTCTTATTATATTCTCAGGATTCCATTAAAGATTCAAACTTTTTTTGCATCTTTTTTCCCCAAAGTTTTTCTACGAAGAAAAAATCTAATGGATTTCAAATTAATGCTAAATTCTTTCCCATTTCGAGAATGTGTTAATTTTACATCTTCTATGCGAGACTGTTTCAGTTTTACAAGTTTGATTTTCATTTAACTGTAGATTATACTAATAACTCCTTTACATTCTCAGATGCTAAACACTACATTTCCAAATATATGAAATTTATTTTTGTGCACTTTAAACATAGCCATTCGATTCTCAACTGGCTTATTCTCAAACTTCTTATTTTCAGACTTTCACAACTTTACCAAATTCCTTCACGTTATGGGATTTGTTCATTACCAGTCCTTCCGTCCTGTTAATTAAATATAAGTTGGTCATCTTTTTGTCAGGTTGAGCATTTTTTGGGAATAAAGCGTAAAGCCGATCCTTCGAGTACAGGCACAAAGAAGACAAAAGTTTGACGTTCGTAGCTCAGGTTTCACTAACTTCGCGTCGGGCTCACTTCCGTGAAATCTTGTTAAAGCAAACCAACGGTTGAATCTTCTCCAGAATTATTATCGAGAAACCCATGTTTGGTTTATTTTATTTCACCAACAAGATGCAACGATCGTATATTCAGTTTCATAACCCCATTACTGAGTGTTTGTATGATAATCAATATACATTTTGTTTTCTTTTTTGAAAAAACTTCAGTAACATTAGGTTGAGATTCTGTGTAAGCCGAGGTTAAGAAATCAAACTTATAATTGGTATCTAAATTTGTTTATCTTTAAGTCATGAATGGTTAAACGCTGCTTAAATTTGGTTTATCTTCAACTATGATTTAATTTTGTAGTTCTGTGAAACTCTTTATAGATTGTTTTACTGACATAAGCTAAATAGATGACCTGTTAGTTAGATGAACAATTTTACACAATCCATATGAAAAATTAAATACTAAACATGTGTTTGTCTCTCTCTCTATATATATATATTTAAAATTTAGTTCATATTGTTTTAGGTTTTAATTTATAGTTCTTATGTTTTAATATTTTTTAATCATATATTTTTTATTAGTGAATGTTAATGTTTTGATAATAAACTTATATTACTTAATATTTGGGAGAAATTTAGAGAATGAATCAGGCCATTTTAAGAAAGAAAATTTGAAATTTTAGTCGATTTTTCAAAAAAAATTTAGAGGAAGAATTATAAACTTTTTATTTATATAATCTAATTCCTCTCATAAATTTTAGACAATTTATTAAATATAATGTAAGTTTAAGTTTATCATAAGCATGTAATTGAAAACTGTTATTGTATGAGAGTAAATTGGAATTTTTTTTTTGGGGACTAATAAAACATAGATTTAGCCAAAATTAAATAAATGAAAACTGAAAATTAAGTGTAATTGATTTTCTTTAAAAAAAAAAAAAGATTTTATTTCTTATATATAAGAGAAGAAAATTTCGGAGTTGATGAATTAGGGGGGCAACAAAATCTAATTTCCTGCGAGTGAAAGTGAATGCGAAAATTGGAAGCAGAACCTGTAAAAACTAAACCCTAGCCAAATCCCCGTCGCTGTGTTTCTGTGTCTTCGGAGCAGCCATGAAGGTGTTTGAGGTCAATGGAACCACCCTAACTCTCGCCCTATTCGCGGACGTTACCAATTCCAAGTAGTCTACTCTCGCTCTCTCTTTCTCTCTCGATATCGCTCTATCCGCTTTCCTGAAAAGTGAAATTTTGGTTAACAGAGACCAGTGAGACGATGGTTAAATTCTTGTAAAATCATATGGACTCGATATTTTGATCTCTTTGTTTCTCTTCAGACTTTGTTTTTGGTACATCCGCTAACTGTTTGAGAAAATGCTTGAACTAAGTAATGCAAGAAATGGGGGAGAGCAAGTTGTAAGTAATGCAATTAACTGTCGTCTATTGTTTTTAACATAAAGTGATCGCTTTTATTGAATAAACTCGTTAGTTTCTGGTACATACGATATGGGGTTTCTTCAGTTTTTGAAAAGGCAGAGGTGTTGGTCGAACTTGGTGATAGTGATTGAATAATAATGTATGTGTTAGATTTTAAAAGCTATTTGTGAAAATTATGGTGGTTTGGATATAATTATGATTTATGTGTACCATTGTATATGTTCTTATATGAGTGTATGTATTTATAGAACAAACTATGCAATTAACAATTAAAGTGCTTGATAAAGTTATATATTTCCAGGGTACTTCTTGATTCTATGCAAGCTGGAACTCTGGAGCCGGAAGTTGCATTTCTCAATGCTTCTCTTGTATGGTTACTAATATATACTTATCAGTTTTTTTTCTATCAAGAACATAGGCTAATGCGCCTATGAACCAACCCCACCCCCCCCACAATATTTCAGCTTAGAGCCTATGAATTCTCTAATTTTTCTTTTATAAAAAACTGAAGACAGATTCCAGATGTTTTCCCGGTGCTTGCAGCTGCTTGTAAGACACTTGTATCTAAGTCGAGGGATTCTCTGACTACACGTACACTTCATTCAGAGCTTGTCTACAATTATTCGGGTTCAAAGCATGTAATTCCATCTAAGACCTTGAATAATAGAGCCTTTTGCTTAATTGTTTGTGGATATGTATGACAGTATGAGTGATCTTTTGATTTAATCATGTACAGATTACAGAGTCTTTAAAGAGATGTGGAATTTCGGATAGCTCCTCTTATGTTCTTGCAGCTCGTTTTAATGCTTCTCCCGATGAGGTTGGATCGAGATGTCATGTTACTAAATTGGCTCCGTTACCTTGTTGTACACTTTTTTAATTATATATTCTGAACCCTTGAAAACTTAACGTCGTCATAAAATCTATTTTTCGATGCTAGATGAAGGCCATTGAGAAACTAGTACATGGTAAAGAGATCAACCTAGAGGAATTGGGAGAGAGAGCAGACCAAGCTCAGATACAAAAGGTGCAGTTTATGCCTTCTTGATTTGTCAATTATGGGTTGTTTCTTTTTTGATAACCGGATATAGAAGGCTCCACCCCTTATGCTCTTGGCCTACCTCTACTACCTTTGCCTTCGCACGCTCCAAAGCCTCAACACGGGTTTTAAATTATTAAGTTTTCTATTAGAACACCGAACTTTGGTTTTAGCCTTAGCAATAGCGTAATGAATTGATGGTATTTTTTCTACTGTTTTCAGCATTTTAAGATCACCGGACCCGAGTTGACGATATCCTCAGTTGGAGATGCTATAACATGTCGAATTGCGGCACGTGATGCCTTGTAGCTGAAAGAAGTTGCAACAAGTTTCATCTTTGGCACACAAAAGTTACTCTTCTGTAGGTGAATGTATTAAATTGTTTACACTATTATTACTTTTAGGTTGATGATTTCTAAGGAATTATACAGAATGTTCAAATAATTATGCTGTTAATGTCCGATGGAAATTGATTCATCAACTGGCGCTTGCTGTCTCTGTGCCAACCAACGAGGGTCGTTAGTTTCTTTGTGCTTCTTCTGTTGAGCTTTTTGACTTAATGTAGTTTAATATACTTTGTAGAATCCAATAAAAATGAAACTAATTTTGATATTATACGATCATTTATTTTATTTATTAGAATATTACATCACAAATGTAGCAAGTTGATGTCCATTTATTGATATTCTTTATCGTTATTCTCATATTTTTAAAATAATTATAATAAATATATTATATTTTTAGAAAAAAAAGAAGCAACGAAATAAAGATTAGGTCCCACATAATGAAATTTAAAAAGATTGAAATGGGTGTCTTTACTTTGCTGGAGTTTAAAAATTGGATATATTTTACATTAAATATGATAAATATATAGATATTAATTAAATGTCAAATATCGATTTATTAAAGGTGTTAAAAAAAACTCTTCTTTTCCATTTGTATGAATATTGCCGTTTTTATATGGTTGAGTTGAAAAATCTCAAAATTTTAGACCATTCCGGATTCAACCCTGACATCAAGGATTAATTAACCCAATGCCAGATCAAAAGGTCCTGAATTTAAATTTCTACCCCATGTGTTCTTGAACTAAAAAAAAGATATTAATTAACCTAATTAAGAGAAAATAAAATAAAAATAACTAAAAGCATCTCAAGTTTCTTAGCTCTCAAGTAAGCGTAAGACGTACGCGAACCGTGTATAAGGTTGATCACACACGATAAATACTCAAACGAACAAACCTGCCCAATTTCAGATTAATCAAACAGCCCTAAATTTGGCTCCCAAAACTTCGAAATCTCAAAAAGTTTGAATCTTCGCGATTAAATTCCTTGAAATTCCTCCAGCTCTCCTCTTCCCAATTCCTCAAATTCCAAACCTCGTTCTCCCCATTGTCAGATCACACAGACGTGAAATGGGTACCGCGCAGAGCCGCGAAGACATTGAACTTTCAGACTCCGATGAATACAAGGAGGAGGAAGAAGAAGAAGAAGATGAAGAATACGAAGACGCCGAGAAAGAATTGAAGCCGCCATCAATTTCTGGAGCCAAATCGACTGGTACCCCATCTACACTTGATGATGTCGACGCCAAACTCAAAGCTCTTAAGCTCAAGTATGGCTCCTCTTCCGCCTCTCAGATACCTAATTCCAAGAACGCTGTGAAACTTTACCTTCATATAGGTGGAAATACCCCCCGAGCGAAGTGGATCGTCTCCGAGAAACTCACTTTTTACGCTTATGTCAAGACGGCGAACGTCGACGGAGATAATGACGACGACGACGGAGAGGATCATGATGACGGTTTCAATGCCAATTCATCTGGCGGGAGAGGGGGATTACGTTGGGTACTCAAAGTGGGGTCGAAAATTAGAGCTCTGGTTTCGACAGAAATGCAATTGAAGATGTTTGGCGATCAGCGGCGCGTCGATTTCGTTAGCCAAGGCGTTTGGGCTTTGAAGTTTCCGAGCGACGAACAGTACCGGAACTTCGTTACTGAATTTCAAGACTGTTTGTTTGAGAATGTTTATCGGCTTCAAGCGACTGATGAGAACAAGGTCAAGATTTACGGGAAGGAGTTCATTGGGTGGTTGAAACCGGAGGTGGCTGACGATTCGATATGGGAAGATGCTGATCTTGAGTTCGGGAAGAGCCCCAGGCCATCGACCTCGGTCCGGACAAAGCAGGACTTGATAGAGGAGTTCGAGGAGGCTGCTAATGGAGGAGTACAAAGCTTGACATTAGGGGCATTGGATAACAGCTTCTTGGTGAACGATTCGGGCGTTCAGGTTTACAAGAATCTAAGCCATGGAATTCATGGGAAGGGCATCTCGTTGAAGTTTGGTTCCAGCAATTCTCCAAACACAGCTGGATCCACGCCGAATAAGGCTCTTCTCATGAGGGCTGAGACGAACATGCTTCTCATGAGTCCATTGAAGGAAGGAAAGCCCCACGCATCAGGACTCCAACAGCTTGATATAGAGACGGGGAAAATAGTTACAGAATGGAAGTTTGAGAAGGACGGTGCAGACATTACAATGAGAGACATCACAAACGACGCTAAAGGGTCGCAATTGGATCCTTCGGAATCCACATTTTTGGGGTTGGACGACAACAGGCTTTGTCAATGGGACATGAGAGACCGGAGAGGAATGGTTCAGAACATTGGAGCTTCTGATAATTCCCCTGTTCTGAACTGGGCGCAAGGGCATCAGTTTTCAAGAGGAACAAACTTCCAGTGCTTTGCTACAACAGGGGATGGGTCGATTGTTGTTGGGTCGATTGATGGGAAGATTAGGTTGTATTCGAGGACGTCGATGAGACAGGCGAAGACGGCCTTTCCGGGACTCGGTTCGCCGATTACTCATGTGGATGTTACTTACGATGGGAAGTGGATTTTGGGAACGACTGATACTTATTTGATACTAATCTGCACGTTATTCACTGATAAAGATGGTAACACGAAGACTGGGTTCAGTGGTCGGATGGGCAACAGGATTCCAGCTCCGAGGCTGCTGAAGCTGACTCCTCTGGATTCCCATTTGGCTGGAACAGACAACACATTCCATGGTGGCCACTTTTCATGGGTAAGAAAAACTTGTTCTCTTGTTCTGACTTTGAATGCTTGAATCTTCCTCTGTTTTGCGGATGGCTTGGTTCGTTGCTGTTGCTTTTAAGGTTGTATTATTGTCTTCTGGCTAAATATATAATTTAATTGCTAATCGAAGTTTTTTCAGTCAAATTCTTATTGTTTTTAACTAAAAGGATATGTTTTTCTGCTTCAACTTACCCAACAAAACTTGGATGGGTTGTTGCGGTTGAAAATGGACCCATGAGTGATGAAGAAGATGATGGCAATTTTCTTGTCCTTTACAATTTATGTAATACCAATTGCTTAGTAACTTAAAAGGGTGTAGAGGAGCGGGTGTTTTGAAGATAATCACTTGTTTTATGTTCACGTCATGTTGATTATTTTATCATAGCTTCTGTTGTTCCTACAGGGAATTTACCTCATTATTTCGATTCTCTTTTGTCTTTAGTCTGCAAGGATCATACACGAACTTACGATCTTTATCGACGTTGAATTTCAGGTCACTGAGAGTGGGAAACAAGAGCGCCACCTTGTGGCGACGGTGGGGAAGTTCAGTGTGATATGGGACTTCCATCAGGTAAAGAACAGTGCACACGACTGCTACCG
This sequence comes from Telfairia occidentalis, assembly GCA_026257165.2. Classification (NCBI taxonomy): domain Eukaryota; kingdom Viridiplantae; phylum Streptophyta; class Magnoliopsida; order Cucurbitales; family Cucurbitaceae; genus Telfairia; species Telfairia occidentalis. The sequence goes on along the minus strand of JAOANK020000057.1, from coordinate 578,938 downwards.
GAATCAGCAAGGACTGAAGAGCTGTTACTGCTACAAGATTGTGCTGAAGGATGAATCCATCGTCGAGAGTCGATTCATGCACGACAAGTTTGCTGTCTCTGATTCTCCAGAAGCTCCACTGGTTGTGGCCACCCCCATGAAAGTCAGCTCCATCAGCCTCTCCGGAAAGAGATGAGAAGCCATTGTCGTCGTCCACGGGTGCGCTCTCTCATCTTTATTGTGATTGATGTGTGCCGCTGCTTTCTTTGTTTATCCTCTTCATATGTAACTAGGAATAGTCCTCCATTTTCCTTTTTCTGTTTCTGGTCATATTGTGTTTGTATGTTCTTCAAATTGGTTTATTCGTTATTACTCTGAGAAATTTGCTTGTGTTTGAGTGTGTTGTGTGTAAATAGCTAAACGATGCAAAAGTGGAATTGAGTTTTAGGATATTTGTTTCTTGCGTGGTTATGTCTGTAAGCTCTATGGTGGTTTTGAGGTGTAAAAAAATGCTGATGAAGATCATCCCCTGAATTTGTTGAGTTATGATTATTATTATTATTTTTTTTGTGTGTGGGCCTGCGAACGGGGAAATCAACTTTGACTCATAAACTTTCAATTTCATAAACTTTATTTTTGTTTATGGTTTTTTTCTTTCTTAAACTAAAAAAATGTTCGTGGGATTGTACGATTCCTATCTAAAATAATTATTCTCGTTTATTTGGTGAACCAATTGTTGTTTTCTGTATAATTAATTCCAAAACTGCTTTTCAACTATGAACTAATCCAAATGTATTATCCTATGTTGGTTTGGTGAGAAGGTACATAAAAATAAAATCACATAAAACATCATTTCAATTGTTTTTATTAGTTAAATTACAAGTTTAGTCTTTGAAGCTTTAGTCTTATACCTTATTTAATAGGTTTTTTAACTTTAAAAAGTATCTATTAAGTTTCTAAACTTTAAATTTTGTATGTAATAAGCCTTTGAACCTTAAAAGTTTTTAATAAGTTTCTGAACATTCAGTTTTGTGTTTATACAAGTCTTTGGTAAATTCAACATTTTTTAATAAAAAAGTTAACGAATACATAAGACATAAAATTAATTTTTGTGTCTAATAAGATATCAAACTTTTGAATTTGTGTCTAATAAATTTGTGAATTTTACAAAATGTCGATTAGGTCAAAGTCCTACTAAGTTTAAAATAAAAAATTCATTACTGACCTATTTGAAACAAAATTAAAAGTTTAAGAACTTAGTAGAGATAAATTTGAAACTTCAAGAACTTATTAGATACAACTTTTAAATTCAAAGCTATTTGTGATTTAATCACCTTTATTTAATGGACTTCAAAACATGTGAGAGAGGGGACTTGTATGAGGATTGGATAGGGTAGAATTAGTTTATGACTTCTCTTTAAATTCAATTAATTAAAAAAAGAAACATCTAATTCAATACCCTCCGATCTATATTTTTCATTTTTGTACATAACTCAACGCAACCCAACTCATGAACGCTCTCAAAAAGAGATTATTTGAGAGGTGCTAACTAGGTATATTAGTTTGGTGCCCGGTAAAGGACCTAGAAAACGATTTGGTAAAGTCACATTAGAACGCTTAAAGCAACAAAATTTTGTTACTTGAGATTTAAAGAGATTTAAGGATTGTAACGTGGTATCTATAGAGTTTAAGTTGTTAAGCTAGTCGTTAGACATAACAAAAATGATTGTGAAGTGTATGTTTCATGTTTATAACTTCTATCTTAAGAGTATTTGTTGGCCATATGAATATGCAAAAATCATAACTTGATTTTGTCCAATTACTCAGACAATTTGTAATCTCAATCGATATGAGAGAGAAACATGAGGTAATAATTTGTATTTAGTCTAAAAGGGTCGTTGTTTGGAAGCTGATATGTAATAAATTGAATTTAGACTTGATTAAGATTAGTTGAATGTGAACTTTAATTTTATTTTCAAACTTCAAATGAAAATTGATTGGATATCAAAAGATCAGTTTAGAAGCCTCTAACTACTACAAGAGGGTAAAAGAAACCAATTTTCAATCAGACCTGAGTCTATGTTTGGTATGACTTTTAAATTATTTATTGATGAATTTTTTTTTTTTAATATTATTTTTAACTGATTAGGAGTTCTCAAATTTTCTTTAAAAAAGTGGTTTAAAATGTTATAAAAATAGATAAAAAGCACTTTAGAAAATGAAAAATATATATTTTTTTCTTTAATTTAAATAGCAACAAAATTTAATCCTTTTTTAGTAAGAATATGTGAATTGAATTGAATTAAAATGGATGGTAGTTTATCATATTTACTTTTTCCTAAGACTAAACTATTGAAGCAAATTTTTGTGGGTTTTTTTTTTTTAGTTCAACTTTTTGTGGTTTCACATTGGGTTTTCCGATATATCAATTGAACCAAATGCTATATTATTTTAATGGCTTAAATTAACAGAATATAATTCTGTCACATTATTCCTTCACGTCTTTTACTTTTTATACCGAAAACAAAACTTTTTAGAATCAAACAGATTTTAAGTTTAAATTTTATTTTTATCTTTAAAACTTTCGTCCTTACTATATTTTAATCCTTATATTTCGTATAAAAGGTTATTTGGTTAAAATTAAGATTTTGTCCATTTATTTTGATATTCCATTTAATTTCTAAACTTTAAAATATATCTATAATATTTATTAAATCTATGTTGTTGTTAGATTTTAAAATCTAATACTATTATTAATGCGGCCCATACATTTATTCCAATAATGTTGTAGGCTCATGTTAGCGGGCCAATCAATTAAAATATCATTTTCTTAATTTACACCTTAATGAAAGATGTATATATAAAGATAAAATTCTAGGAATTGGTCATCTCTTTGCTAGGGGTGGATCCAGAAATTTATGTCAGAGGGGCACAAATTGAATATAGTTTTAGATATAGTATTATTAGCGACAAATTCAGAAATTTATGTTGGGGGCAGAAATTGAATATAGTTTTAGATGTATTAGTATATATAATTAAAATTATGTAATATTAAAGACCATTTGTATGTACAATTTTTTTGTTTATATTTTTTGAAATGTTAGTTGAAAA
>JAOANK020000057.1:559757-572685 GCA_026257165.2 Telfairia occidentalis | reverse complement strand
AAAGAAGCAAATCCTTTACAGGGTTGTTGTAGCCAACATATTTCTGCAATAGTGGCAGCACGGACATGTTATTTTGCCGGAGTTATAGACCGTACTACTGTTGACTACTTCTTATATAGATCACTACGATATAGAAGTGAAGCCAAAGAAAATAATAAAGACGACGGTACACTGCGCTCATCAATAAGATCATCAACCCAATAAAATTTGAAAAGACATATAACAAAAGTAAGCTAAGAGAAGAATATTAATTCAAATAGCTAAGTATGCTATTCTAAATACGTAAAGAGAGGGATAAGAGGAAGAATAAGTAAATCCTATGTGAAGGAGAAATTGTGAAAGTCTTTCAAACCATGTTCTCGGAGCTTGTTTTGATCCATGTTGTTATTTTTTAATAACACATATTCCATCATTGTTGAGCTTATGGTAAAAGTTACTGAGTTCTACCTGCAGTAACTAACAAAGAGCAATAACAGTTACTCTTACTGCCAAATTAGAAACTCTCGTATATAAGGTGAGAGTTGTACTTCTAGAAGGGTGTGAGTTGTCTTTGTAATCTTGCTACTCAATAATAAACTCTTAATCTCTGATTTGAAAGTAGATGTAGACATCGAACCACTATAATCCTGGGTCTACATTCTTTCTTCCTTGACTCTCTGATCTTGTTTTTTTATTTTGTTTTTGTTCTCTTGGGTGAGTAAGTCTCTAACAAGTTGGTATCAGAGCTTTTGATAGGAGGATTCTTGATTGAGCTTGTTCTCCTAGCATTTGCGGCAAAATCAATCTTGCTGATTGTCATCGTTAGGGTCTTAGTTTCGACACTAATTGAAAACTTTGTAGATTCTTGAACTTTCTTGAAATCCTCCTGTTGATTCTTGGATTTCTTGAAACTAATGATAACTCGCTTTGAATTTGAGAAATTTGACAGCAAAGGGGACTTCAGATTATGGAGAAAGAAGATGAAGGCGTTATTGGTACAACAGAAGGTGACCAAAGCTCTTCGTGATCTAAGTGAGTTTCCTGAATCCATGTCTGATGATGAGAAACTTGAGAGATATTGTCCATGTCTGGGTTGGGTGCGTTGTTTCTTATCCACTAGGCTATACTAGCTTTGTTTTTGGTTTCAAACCAAACAGACCCTCCACATCACCACAATAGTATGATATTGTCAACTTTGAGCATAAGCCCTCATGACTTTGTTTTTAGTTCACCCCAAAAAGCAGATGTTGTCCATCACTTATATACCTATGATCCCCCCTTATCTAGCCACTGTGAGACTTTGGTCGCACTCCCAATACCAACATAGTTATTAAATAGACTCTTTTAACATGGTTGAACTCAAAAAAAAAAAAGAAAAACTCTTTTAACATTGACATTAGCATAATTCAACAAGTCAAGACATTGCTTATCTTCCTCAAAAGTTAAAGGTTCGAATCTTTCCACTCTCTTCTTCAACTCAGAAAGAAAAAAAAACTCTTAATTTTTATGCATAAGATCTTATATATATTTGAATGGCAATTTTGAATCAAAAGCTTCCACACACGTCCAAGTAAAGATTGCAAGTAGTTGCCACAACTGAAAAAATCTTTCCCTCGACGGCTCTATGTATATGTAATATTGCTTTAGTTTTGTCCTTAATTTTCTCTCCAAATACACACAGTACTTCAACATATGAAGAATTTTGCTTCCCCCACAGAAAAAACACTGGATTACATACGTCCCCACCTCTTTTTGCACTTCACTTCACTCAAAAACTAAATATGGCGTGTGGCTTTGCACCAAATGATAGGCCTTTTAGACAGAGAGACACTGAAGAAAGATAATGTATTCAACAAAAAGCTTGCAATTTCTAGCCATAAGAAAAAAAAAATATTAAAACTAAAGCATTTATTATATGAATCTTTGAAACAATCTTCTTTAATAACTCCTTGTCTTGCTTTATCTCTAAGAAAGTTTTCATTGAGACAAGGGTTTATCATTCTCTCTCCTCGCTCTCCCTCTTAGCATAAAAAGGTAGCATTTTTCAGCCTCCCTTAACTTTTTCATAATAAACCCATTTCATTAAACTTGTCATCCTCCACTCTCCAATGTGCTCTCTCTCTGTCCACTGGAAAAAAAAACCATTTTTTGAACTTTGTTTTCTTGCTTTCAGTGCTCCATGCTTCCCTTTTTAACCATTCTTCTTCTCTATCTCCTTCCTCATGACATTGAAAATCTCTCACATCCTTTTCACCATGCTTTGGATCTCTCTTCTTCTCTTATTACTTCATGAACTAAACATCTTCACGGCCAAAATGAACCACAAATCAACAACTAAAACATTTTCCTACTCTTCTTTCTCCAACCATCCTTTGATAACCAGGAAAGTACTGGCCAGCAAGGTTGACTTCACCCCCTTTTTCGAGAACCGCCGGCAGAGTCAACCCCGAAAGCATTCACGGCGGCCTGTCACCGACGTCGATCCAGCAGACCCTGCTGCAGCCGACATCGATCCCCGCTACGGTGTCGAGAAGCGACGAGTCCCTACCGGTCCAAACCCATTGCACCATTGATACATTTCTCCCGTGAAGAGAAAATAAGAAAAAGGTCCACAGTTGGTAAAAGCTTGAAATCCCATTATTTCTTCCATAAATGATAATAAACAACTTCTTTCTTTTTTCCTCAAAAGGAAAAAAAACAATAATTTAGAGTGAATCAATCCTTGGTTGTTTAATTGATGATATTTGATAGTGAGAAAAAAAATTGCTTTTGTATAGACCGACAAGTAGCGACTGTTATTTACTTTTTCAATGTGGTGTATTTTTAGAAGCTAGATAAGTAGACAAGTTTTGTTCTTGATCATGACACTGTGTGAATTTGAGTTTGTACATTAAATTCGAGCAATGATATATTACAAAAGGAAAATATAGGGAATTTGATAGTTATTCTTTTTTAGGATATATAATTATTATTCCTTATATTTATGAGTAATTATGATTGGCTATTGAAGAGAGAAGGAGTAGCTGAGACGGCAAGGTAAATCAGTAACATTGCATTTCTTTGAAGATTAACAACAAAAACGCAAATTTTGCAGTGCAAGTGATTCGTTTGGTGCCCACCGGCCCCTACCATATTTAGACATATGTTACAATTCATGGAAACAAGCTAAAATAAATAAAGGCTCATTACATTATTTAATTTGCACTCAATCAAATTAAACACTTCATTTTGATGAAGAAAAATACAGACTGAAGTGGAGATCAGGACATTATAAAGTCATATTCTCTAAAAAAAACAAACGGTATTCAATATAATATGGTCGATGAATAGTGAACTATACCAACTTTCTAATATAAATTAACAGATGCTTTCGATTCAATAGTCATATGAATGGTAGTCATAGTCATGGCGGCCATTTTAAATAGTTTTTCAATGGATCGAGGATATGAATACACATTTAAAATACAGATCTCTAACTGGTTTAATATTATATGTAGATGATTATAATTAGATAGAGGTGCTGAAAAGGAAGATTTTTTTCCTTTTTTCAGACGTTTTGATGGGGAAATAGAGATCAGTGGAAAGATAGTGGTGGGAATGATTAAGAAGGGAGAGGGGAGAAGGTAAAAAGAGAGCGATAGAATAGTGAGAAAGAATTTTAGTGTTGGTGGGGGAATGCTATATTAAAACCGGGCATGGTTTTGGTCTTCCAACTTTGACCTCGACTTTTTAGTACATACTCATTTTGCCTTTCAAATTTTTACGAGACACAGACTATTTATGTTGAGTTGTCCATTGAGATGTGTCTATACGGACACGTCCTTTTATACAAATTCACCTCTAATAAAATGCGACTGTTCAGGTCAACATGTTTGTTGAGATGATAGACACGTCTTTTTATACAAGGTCACTTATAATGGAGCACGACTATTCGGTTCGAGATGTCCGTTACGTTGAGAATTATTTGTACAAACATACATATCATTTCACACAAAATCATCTATGACATTTGGGTGTTTGAAAAGTTTTTTTTTAATGCATATTCATTTTGTCCTTCAAACTTCTATGAGATGCGACTATTCGGGTCGAGATATCCGTACAAACAAACATGTCTTTTTACATAAAGTTATATATAATCGTTATAACATTTTACATTACTCATTTTATTTTTTATTTCTTCTTATAATATTTTAATTGTAATTGTTATTGAATAATACAATTTTAATAAATAGTATATTATATTTTAAAAAGTAATTATTAGTAAAGTCTATAATTATGTGTACTAAAAAAAAAGTTCATAATTATGTTTTTATTTTTTATCTTTACATTCAAGTGAATAATGTTAACAATAACATTTTCTCTAAATTGATATAATTTTTTGTTAATTAATGAGTGTCTTGTAAATTTATCCCAATTATTAAAAATACTATTATTTTTTACTTTAAATTAAAAATATCTGATGTTAAATTAAACTACACGATCCTCGCACGTGTTTCTGGCTAGTAATAATAATAAGAAGAAGAATGTGAGCCAAAAGATGGGCTGTGGCTTTGGTAGTGGTTTTCAGAATAATCTTCAACTGGGGATGGGTTGTGCAGTGCACAATAGGTTTTGTTTTGGGCACTAAATTTCCTAGTGATAGCCAAATGATTTACCTCAAGACTTTGTTTCTCTTGAAAAAGAAAGAAAACTATATGGCGGAAAGAAGGTGTTAAGGTCAAGCTCAATCTTCAAAAGTGGTTACCCAAAAACCAAAAAGTAATTGATCTACTTCTTTTAATTTGTTCAAAAAGTGTACTAATTGATTCTATTTTCTCAGCTTTTACAATCCGAATGTTTGGTCTGCTAAATGATTAAATTATTTTATTTTAGTTTTGTCCTAAGGATCGATTGATTCTTTCAAAATATCTAAAATGATTTCTTTTACTTTTTTCAAAAAAAAAAAAAAAAAAAAAAAAAAAAAAAAAAAAAAAAAAAAAAAAAAAAAAAAAAAAAATAAAAAAATATTTTACTCCATTTGTAAGATGGCGAATAATTGACGTAACTTGTACTAAAAAAAAAAAAAAAAAAACGTAACTTCATTGACACGTGGCTTTGTCGAACTTGAAAGAAACTGTACTCTGCCGAACACGCACTGCTGACGTGTCTACTCTTCTCACAATTTCAGTGAGTAAAATGTATAAAATAGTTTTATTATTTTATTGGAAATTTTCAATTTTAATGCAATACATACCGTTGATTTGAGAATGAATTTGATTAGTATAGTTTAGTTCAATTTCAATTCCGTCATTATTATAAAAATTTCAAATTTAATCCTGATGATTTTAGTTTAGTTTAATTTATAGTTTTAAAAGTTTCATTTTCACCTTCATAGTTTAATTAATCCCAACAAATAATATTTAAATTGTCATTTACCTCTCTTCCGATAAATGACTCTTTTCTTTTTTCTGGTAGTTTTTGCGTTTAGGGGTTAACCCTTTTGCGCTTTTTTTTGCTTTATTTTTTTTGTAATCAAATTTCGTTAATTTTTGTTTAAAAAATTGTCATTTACCCACCTGAATATCTGCAATTTTTTTCTAATTTTCTTTGCTCAATTATAAACTTGAAAATAGTCAACTAAAATATTATAATTAGACAAAATATAAAACATTAACACATTACCACGTAAATAAAAAAAAATGTGTCTCATGCTTAAATATGGTAAATATTGATAGAAAAAAATCATTAAAAGGAAAAAATTCCATCGTTTAGTCATTTTCATTGATCTATCTTTATAAAACGTAATATTTATTGTGACATCTATACTATTGGGCATGAAAGAGAATTTTAACCTTACATTTTGACCATCAACTTTTTAGTACATGCCCATTTTACCTTTTAAATTCTTACGCAACACGACTATTCAGGTTGATTGTCCATTAAAATGTATCTGTGTAGACATGTCATTTCACATGAAATTACCTCTAATGAAATCCAACTATTCGAGTGGACGTGTTCATTGAGATGTGTCTTTATAGATAGACATATGTCCTTTTCACACAAGGTCACCTCTAAATTGAAAGGTAACAAATTTCATCCAAAGCACTCTTTTAGTATAGTATAGATTAATGAGTGTGTTGTATATATAGATCTCAAGTATAAAAAATATTATTGTTTTTTACTTTAGATTAAAACTACTCGATAATTAACACTATACGTTTCCACGTGTATCGTAGGTATTTCTAGCTAGTATGCATAAAAGGACAACTCTATGTACTTGAACTAATATAGTCAAATGGAATTTTGAATAACAAATATGAAAAAGATTATGGATAAATTAAAGGTTTTTTCTTGTTCGAGATAAAAACCAAACATATTCATGATTGCAAAATATTTTAAAAAGTTCACCAATTTATTAGTCACACACACCGGAATGGAGATTCTAAACTCAAATTTTTTGGTTGAAGATGTATATATGTATATTTTTTTTTTTTTACTGCAAAAACGAAAGTAAATAAACAAGAAAGCAAAAATCAACTCAAGCTGAGTTGGTCCGCATATTACTAGTAAAAGCTAAATTAAATCATAAAATCAAATATCATACTATAAAAAATAATGTCCATTTATTTTTTTTCAATTAAAAGAAATTTTAGTTGTCTCTCAACCTTAAATTATAATGTGACATATCATTGTTCCATGTAGTTTGTTGCATCACATTAACTCAATTAAAATTTATTTCAATAAAAAAATCCTCAGTATTTGTAACATGAATTAATAGAAATATAATCCTAAGTTTATGATTATTAATAGAAAACTTTTAAAGTTTAAAAATGAAATAAATACATATGCAGATTAAATTATAATTAACGCGTAATTAACATGAAAATAAAAAATACTAAAAAAAGGGAAAAAAAAAAACAAAAAAGGAAATATTTTAAAGAAATGAGGGAAATGGCCGGTGAATCTTCTGTTGATTTTGGACACAGTCGCCAACGAACGGAACGGAATCGGACAAAATTTCATAAAAAGAAAGTTTATTATATTAAAATCATATTAAACACGGTTGACGACGCTTTTAATTTATATTAAATTTTGGCCTGGTTTTTATTCCATATATATATATATATCAAAACTTTCTCTAAGAAAAAACGTGAATTAAAACGCACGAGCTTTACAGCCTGATTAGGATTTACAAATTAGTTTATATTTTAACTTTTATGTCTATTATATTTTAATTCCAAAATTTTCAGATATTTTATTTTAATCAGATATTGATATTAAAAGACTATTTTAATTTTATTATTAATTTTTCTTAAAAAAAATATTGAACATAAATTAAATATGAATTTTTTTTCATTTACTTAATCAATAATGTTTGTACGTGGATTGTATTTACATCTATTATGATTCAATCTTTATATTAAATATCATGCTTACTTTTTTAACTTTTATAAACTTAATTCTTTTGTAACATTGCAATTAAATTTTTATTTGTCACTTCAAAGCTAAAAAATTGTCCTTTACTTGCAGTACAATGTTACAAATTTAAATGTGCTACTTTAAAAATGCCGTTAAAGTGGGATTTGATTGATATAATGTTACAAGTGAAAGGTAATTGAGCATCTTTTATTTGTCACTTCAAAAAAAAAAAAAAAGTTTGATTAAATTTTGGGTTCATGGGTGGAATCAGTTTGTGCTTTGAGTTTTAACTAAAAATGGTTTCTTATCATCTCTTCCTAAGAATTGTTAAATATCATGAGGCTTACATATGATTTGACAATTTATATGGTGAAAATGTGACATCCTAATTTTATAGTAAGGAGACTTTGGTAATTTTGTAAAACTATGCTTTCCATATATGATTGTATTGTTGCATGAATTTTCAAAAAAAAAAATCTTAAAAAAAAAATTAAATAGCTATCAAAATTTTAATGGTATGCAGGCAAATATTCTTTATAATTTTAAATACACAATGCATCCATTTGCCCTTTCTTCATTAGTTATGAACATATGAGAGTATGATTTTAAAACTTTGAAATACAATTCTTATACAAAATTTAGTTACATCAAAATGGATGTCTATTGGAATGTGAGAAAGCTGTGTATTTGGCCATTTGATAAAGTTCTTGATGAGTTTGTTCCACAAATGTCATATCCCAATATGTCCAAACCTTGAAAGATAATTGAACTGCCCTTAGTCCTGTTCTTCTTCTTCCCTTTCTCTAGGGACAGCCCCAAAATGTTTGATAAGAATGTCCACAACTAAGGGCACCAAGTCCTTGCATGGGACAGCCTTTTTGTAAACATCTCCCAAATGTGAGTCACTCCCAATTCTCCCACCCAAGAACACATCAACTCCTTCACAAGGCTTCTTATTCTCGTCCCTTGCCATGCACCCCATGAAGCCAATATCAGCAACCTGAACCTGCCCACAGGTATTCGGGCAACCTGTCCAATGCATCCTCACCGGTCGAGTCACCGCCACCCGCCGTTGCACCTCCTCCGTCACCTTCAAAGCCCTAGCCTTCGTCTCGATTATCGCTTGTCCACAAAATTGATTTCCAGTACAAGCTACTAATCCTTTCATAAGGATTGATGGTTCTGTCGAAAACTTGTCCTTCAATAGAGGCTCTTTGAGCAATGCTTCTAGCTTTGAGTTCTCAATGTTGGGAATGATGATGTTCTGTTCTACAGTTAATCGAAGCTCGCCCGTCCCGTATTCGTCGGCGAGTCGAGCTAACTCGTCCATATCGTCGGCCTGCACTCGACCAACAGGAATATGAAGACCTACATAACTTAGACCTTCCTGCTTCTGTGGATGGGCACCAAAGTAATCCCTTCTTTCCCATTGCTTCTTAACCAAATCCTCTGAAGATGCTCTCTCCAATTCTTGTCTCGGCATTCTCTTCACTACTTCCGCTCTAAATCCTTCCATGCCCTATTCATATCATCACATAATTTCTTTATTCAACTAAACATATTTTCAACTCAACCAAATTTCAATAACAAAAATTTAAAACAAATTTGTGAAATCCTCCACCTTTCATTTCAATCTACACCATACTTCAACCCAAATGCTCAAAAAACGAACAAAACCTACCGAATTTCGCACGAACTGGTAAATCACCCCTCAATCCAAAAAGCTCAAACGGATGGATTACAATATACCCAATCATTCATTCATATTCTTACCACTTTACTTCATTTATAGACTCGAAAATTAGCACAATACCCAATAAGTGACTATCAAAAATTAACCTAGAGACATTCCAGGTTCAGTACGTCCTCCTCTCGTACCATGTCAAATCACCACTCAACAAAAAAAAAACTTACATCGACAAATTACGACATATCTAATAATCATAATATGTGACTCACCAGTTCATCAATCAGCCACATCATTCTAGTCCTTTGGCGGTTGCCTCGGGTGCCGAGGTCCCTATAGGCCTCCAACACGGCTCTGCAGAGAGGAACGACATCTTCCTCCGGCACCCAAGCGTCGAGGGGGAGCGCCTCGGCGCACCTCTTGGCGCTGAAGAAGCCTCCGACGAGCAGGTTGAACCCAAAACGGCCATTCTTAGTGGCTGGCATGTAAGCAAGGTCGTTGATGTGAGGGTGTTCGTATAGGTCGTGGGATCCTATCACACACACGTTCCACTTTCTTGGCCTGCCCATTTACACCCACGTTAACATATATTAGCAATTTAGTGATTTTTTTTTATCAATGTCCATATCTTTTTTTTAAAAAAAAAAATTTGGGTTGTTTGTTTTGACTTTTAAAAAATAACATTTTAGTTAGTGAAACTTTTTAAATATCAATTTTAGCCTTAACGTCCGTCGTATGCTCACATTAACAAATTAATATGCATCTGATCAAAACTACGTTTAAAAGTTTTAGAAATTAAAATTTTGAAAGATTGAGGGTGAAAATAAAATTTTAAAAAGTTTTAGAAATCAAAACTAGATTTAAACTGAAAATTGATTGATATTTTCATGAATGGTTTTAATTAGTTTTTTTTGTTTAACAAAGAAAAAAAAAATAGCAGAGGAGTGGGGGAAGAAGAAACTGACAAATTGGTGATAGCAGGGTTTCCAAGTGAATTGCCAGTGATGAACTGAGAGAGTAAGTTGTTATAAGGGCGCGTGTCGACGATTTCGTCGGGATCGATGCCGGCGAGCGGATTTCCGACGGGATTTCTAACATTGTCCATTCCACTCTGCAGACTCGTCAGCCCAACTCCGGCGAGGCCCTTCAGAATTTCCGGCACATCCTGCAGAACGACGCCGCGGATCTGCCAGTTCTGCCGCGTCGTCACGTCGGCGCAACCGTCTTTGCCGTACTTCCGAATCACACTGGCCAGGTATCTTGTTTGTTCGCTTGTCGTCACTCCATTTGGCAGCTTCAATCTCATCATAAATCTCCCATCTTTACTCCAAAAAAAATTGCACGAGAAAATTAGGGTTAAATTCACAAGTTTAATTTCTGAATGATTCCTGTCTAACGAGTTTTTTAAACTTTTAATTTCGCATCTAATAAATTCTCGATCTAATTGATGTTTTTTAAAATTGAAATTCTAAGTCTTTTTATCGATTTTTTTTTTATGAACAGGGTTTTATCGAATTAAATTTCAACTAAAGTTGCTTTATTTTCTGAGATTTGCATACATTTAGGTGCCTTGTTTGGGTAAAAAATAGTCATGTAATCTATATTAGATCGTTGTAATTTGTTATAGACTTTTGAAAAGGGTAAATTTGTCATTTCACTTTTATCAACTTGTAGTGTATATTAAGTTATGTGATGTACTTTTTAGTCCTAGGATTTTCTCTCAAATGATTTTTTTTCTTTAATCTATCAATCTTCAAACCCACCAAAAATATAATAATATAGAAATTCTTTTTTCTAAAAAAAATAAAGACAATCAATATCAGATTCAAACATGAACTAATTTATTAAACAAAACAACAAATATAATAACTAAATTTTAGTTAATAAATAAAGAAATAAAATTTTAAATTATTTTCTTACCCACCCATTTCTATATACCACTAAACACATTAAAAATATATATTAAAAATAACCATCACTCTCATAATCAATTTGCATTCGACATGTCAAACCGATCATATCTCAACTGACTAAAGGTATATCCCTCTAATCAAGAGATTATGAGTTTAAATTATCTCATCTCACATGTTGTTGAACTAAAAAAAAAAAAAAAAAATTCGACCAACAAACATTGAACTTCAAACCTAATATGTAACAATTTGAATTTCGTTATTATTTTTCTTAATCTATTTTGATTTCTAAACTTTCAAATTTAATTTAATTTAGAGAGAAAATTTTAAAATATTTATTTTAGTCTTACATTTTTTTAAAGAAAATAATCATTATTTTTTTCTAAATATTTATTTTTCCAATACTACTTTCAACCCAAATACATTTATATATCACCCATTTATACACATACCAAAAACTACAATGTCCATTTGTTAATACACAAAATCAAAATTGAAACGACCTTTCAATTTCAACAAAAATTCAGTTTTAGTGTTGTAGTTCATTAATTTTATATTAAACATGCATTTTCATATTCATTATATACACATGGAAATATTTTCAAGTTACAATTTATCAAAGAAAAAAAAATCTAGAGAGTAAAATTTGACCAAAATTTGAAGTGCAAGTTGAAAAAATTAGAAGTAGAAGGGTAAAATTGACCTAAATAGACCATTCAATGGAACTTTGAAAGTGATACATTCAAAGAATTTAGGGAGGAAAGAAAAAAACTCACAATGATGTTTCCTTCTGTGGAAGAGGCCAAGCCATTTGAGCCTAACATCAACATCATCTTTATTCAGCTTAGAGGCATCAATTTCCTCCATTGATAACTTTGCAAGCTCTTCAATCCCATCCTCCATGAAAAGCTTCATCGGCTCTTTCTCTATCTTCACTTTCTCATGCGGATTTATCCCTTCTCTGAACTTCTCCTTCACCACCCAATACCCTTCTCTCTCCTCCACTCTCGCCTCCAGCCTCGACTCCTCCACCGCCACCTCCGCCGGCACTGTTACCGGCGCCACCGACACTCGACTTCCCCGCCCCCGCCGCCGCCCAACGGAAGTTGCCGGAGGAGGTACGAACGGAGATGAAACAGAGGACATGGCTGATGAAAAATACAGAGACGAAAACAGAAACAGAAACAGAGACTGTGTGGAAGCTGAAGAAAATAAGAGAGATTTTATGGACTCTCTCTCTCTCACTTTAGGACCTTTGGGTGCCTTCAAAGGCCAAGTTTTTTTTTTGCCCTTTTTTTATTTTTTGTTTTTTTGTGGCTTTTTTTTAAAAAAAAATTTCTTTTCTAGGTTTTGGTTTTGGTTTTCTTTACCACCCCTTTTAGAATTAGAAGTGACCACGTAAAGGATTTTCGTATTTCTTTGACGATTTGGCCAGTTGGTTTCCAGCGCTGCGTCCTCAAATTTAACCCCTCAAAACATTCTTAGTTTCGTTTTATCGAAGATCTCAATCTAGTTCAATTGATTAAGTCATATCTATCAATCGAAGATTTGAATCTTTATCCCTATATATTATTATTATTATTATTTAGTTCAACAATAACATATAGGATGAGAATTCGAACTCATAACCTTTTGGTCGAAAAGATATGTCTTAACTAATTGAATTATACACGATTTGACAATACCTCTACGTATTGTTGAACAACTAAGAAAAACTATTCAATTGAACAAAAAGTCGAAAGTTCGAATCTTCACCTCACATGTCGTGGAACTTAAAAAAATCATCCAATTGAATTAAAAACTTAAATAGAAACTAAATTTTGTACCCAAATTATGAGCTTTTTATGAGTTTAGACAATGAATATTCAATATTCATTTTGGTAGTTATGTTGAAATCTGAATGTTTTTTAGTATAATTTAGGCATTTGGTGACGAGTTTTGCCTATCAAACCAT
>JAOANK020000057.1:539357-552030 GCA_026257165.2 Telfairia occidentalis | reverse complement strand
CAACGTATAACATTTGCTCACTTTACCATTATAGGTACTTAAAATATAAACGAAGCAATTGGCAGTTTTTTTTTTTTTTTTCACTTTTTAAGTTAAACAATATGTGGGGCTGAAGATTCGAACTCATGATTTTAGTTCGAGAGATTATGTCAATTTGGTTGATAATCAACATATTTTTTTTTTAGTTCAACAACATGTGTGGAAGTGGAGGATTCGAACCCATGATCTCTTGGTCATGAATATGTGTCTTTAACCAGTTGAACTATGCTTGTATAACCGAGGGCTAAGATTTTCCTTTTTTAAACAAAAAAAAAATTTATGTATAACATTTACTCTCTTTGTTATTATGAGAAAGTAAAATATAAAGGAGGTGGTTGTTAGTCAACTAGAGACTAGTTTCCTTTTTTAGCACATGATATTTACTCTCCCTCCATTATTATGAGTACATATAAAGTTGTAACCGAAAAAAATAAAAAGAAAAAAAAGACGTGTTTGTATTGAAGTATTGAACTAAGAAATTGAATGTCCATTTTGTCTCCGATATTTACAAAATGTAATCGGCTTTGGGCATTTCACACGCCGGTGAATGGTAGTAATGGTCAAATCTCCAATCTCCATCGTTCCACAATCAATAGCGGTGTCGATTCGTCGTCTAGCGCTCCATTTTTTTCTTCATTTCTTCATCTTTTCCATTGGACACCAGCCGCATGGGCTCGCCACTTACGTTCTATATATAAATTCCAATTCGTTAGAGAGGTAGAAACAGATTGGCAACACGTCCGATTGCTTCAGTCAGCTTCTCTCACCTGTTCTGCCGCCGTAACCAACCGGATTATGGAGTTGAAACCCGGATTATCGGCTTTCGTCACCGGCGGAGCTTCTGGAATTGGTAATAGTTTCGTTCACTTCTGTTCTGCTATGTATTTCGTTTGCTTCAGATGATTTATGATGCGAGTACTTCCGACTACCCAGTTTATCAATGAAGATATGGATGATGTTTGGTTTGTTGGGTCGTGAAGTTGCGGGGATGAGCTCCTGGTTCTGCAACTGGTTGGATGAATCTAGCTGCCTTGACTTTGATTCACTCAATTGGTTGTGCGTATGAATTGTGTCCGTAATGTTAGGACTGCGTGATGATTTCACCGTCAACGTCAACGATTTTTTTCTTTTTCTTTTTAAAAATAATTTTGATTTATTGACTCTGAACTGTAGTGTCGGAGGGCTGTCTAATAAATCATGTTGTTAAGTGAACAGTCCTTTCTGCATCGGACTAATTAAGGGTTTGGTTGCGAGCTTAGACGGTGGTTCAAGGTTGAGCAAATCGTCATCTGTTCATAAGTGGACATCTTTATCGGGGCATGAATTATGTTGCACCAAGTGGGAAATTTTTAAAACTTATACCTATTCTTAACTATACAGGGTCGGTACTCCAGCAGTGTTATGTAAATTCCTCTTAGTCCTTTATATATATAATTGGATTTGTTGATACTATTATGTTATGTTTATTACAATTAGAAATATATTTCCCTATTCAAACCATGGATTTTTATTTTACGTATGGGAAAGACCGCTCAGCCATTCAAGAACTAAGGAGTATCTAAACAAAACTCAATTCATTTATCTTAAATGCAGTGATTTTATTATGTTCAAATATTTGGTACTTGATGGCATGCTTGATATTTTGTTATTTGGTGGTTGTCCCTGTTTAGGTAGAGCTCTCTGCTTAGCTCTGGGAGAGAAGGGAGTATTTGTGACGGTCGTTGATTTTTCTGAAGAGAAGGGACAGGAAGTTGCATCTATTATCCAACAAAAGAATGCCAAGCTTCACCCTAGATCAGAGATGCCACCTGCCATATTCATAAGATGTGATGTTACCAGCACAAGTAAGTGGAATCTCCTGTCTCATATATTTTATTGGATGGTTTCGTATTTAAAAGATGCTGGGGGCTGCCCCTCCTTATTGCATCTATCTCGTGTAATTGTTAAGTTAATAATGCCAATATTGAATTTGGATTGCTGCTAAACTTTTTGTAGGTATCATCACTTAATAAGCAATTATGTTATGATCACGACCATAGTCGTTGTTTTAATGTCCACATCAGAGTTTAATACTATAAATTGGGTATTCACAACCATAAAAGTTACAAGGCTTTTGCTCTGGTTTGAATGCCCTTGTCCTTTCTTCTCAATTTTTAATTAAGAGTTTGATCGAGTATTTGTTTTTTTTTTGGGTATACTTTCGTATCCTCTACAAATGTATTTATTAGAATAAGTTGATGACTTAGATGTTTATACAATTTTCAAACATTTTGGCTGATGAGCAGATGACCTACAGAAGGCTTTTGGCAAGCATTTAGCAACATATGGAGGATTAGATATCTGTATCAACAGTGCTGGAATTGGCAGCAAAATACTATTTCCTAAGGATCAAACTGATGGTGCTCAAACATGGAGACGTGTTATTGATGTGAATCTACTTGCTGTCATAGCATGCACTCAACTAGCGGTATGCCTTCACACGGGACTTGGTTTTTACAGTAGTTTTACCATGAAGTGTTCTTACTTGTTGAGGCCAAATTTGGTTTTGGTATTTGGATTGCACGGGAATATGAAATTCTACTCATTGGATGCCTGGATCTGCATTAAATTCACCCTATCCTTCACTCCATGCAATCTGCACAATTGTGTTATGTTTTCCATCTTTGGGTGGAACTCTCATAACTTCAACTAATTAATCTTTTTCATAAGTGACCTTTTGAATTCAAACCAATCCAGTCTCATATTTGGTTTGCTTAAAGAACATGTAAATTATCAGGTTAATTACTGAGGGCATCCTTAATCCCTATGAATTGTCTTGGTAATGAAAGAAATTTTGCAGAGATTTGTTATAGTCTTTGAGAATTTGATTTTCCTATCGTTTTCCATTAAAATCTATTGTGGAAACTTCTGATTTAATCCTACACTTACATGGAAAATACCTCTTCGTCCTTACCAATGAACTAACGATGGTTAAAAATCTAGTTGGCTATGATCTTTGGGAGGAGTTGATATAGGAAAGAAGAGGAAAGGAGAACATGGTTCAATTTCTGACCATTAACATCCATATAATATGCATTTACTTGTGTCCATCCTGATCGTAACCTTTGTTCATACTAAAGTATTTAGAGAGGGGCATTCTTCATTACTCCTTATTTATTGGAGACAAGAAGATTTAACCTTTGTTCGTACTAAAGTATTTAGAGAGGGGCATTCTTAATTAAATACTCCTTTATTGGAGAAAAGAAGATCTGACATCTAATCGCTTCTTTCTTTGGTGTGGCAAGAGAAGTTTATGGTTAAGCTTTTTATGTGTTTTCAACAAAATTTTCTGCATTTCTTCTCCTGGGACATCTTTAGTGGTTTGTTTTTCAAAGTGGGGAAAATTCTATGGAACTGTGCCTTGTTGGTCCCATCCCAAAATCGATTCCTATTAAACTTTTTTAGAACTCTGTCACTAATTTGTTGTTGCCTCTCCCTGCTGTGTGGACCAGATAAAGACCATGCAATCAATGAAAAAACCTGGTGTAATTGTCAACCTAGGTTCTGCTTCAGGTCTTTATCCACTATTCACAGACTCAATATATACTGCATCCAAAGGTATTTTATTTGTCCTTCATTCGCTTTTTATTTTCTCTCGTATCTTATGCAACTTTTTTTTCTAAGCTGTTTGTGGTTAGTTATGTCTTAATGAATGATGAAGATTGCAAAGATGACTTGAAATTTATGTTCCTTTATTTCCAGGAGGTGTTGTTATGTTTACTAGATCACTTTCACCATACAAACGCAAGGGGATTCGGATCAATGTGCTTTGTCCTGAGGTAAGAATATAAGTTGAAGAATTTTGGCATTCTTATCCAATGTTCAAAAAAATGCAATCTTGAGAGAGTGAACATCTTCCCCATCACCGAAGATATGATTGCTAAAAGGGACATGTACGAGATTATGAGTGATATGCTAATGTATTGTGATTAACTTGATGGTCTCATGACAATTATTTTGTGTTCAACCTTTTTTTAGTCGTTCAATTACGTTACCTTTATTTCTTCATGTAGTACATGGTACAGTTGAACCTACCATATTTTCTACGACCTATATTGGTATGATGGATTCACGTTTAAGACTTCTGAATGAGGAAGTATTATCCCTCGGTTCTTTGTCTCTGGCTTCCTTGTGTGTTATTCAAATAGCTTTGCAATATATATATCAAGGCTTAGCTTCTATAACATAGTCAAGTTTAAGCTCCCATATGTCATTCTTTTGTTCTTAGTCTGTGTATTAACTTTTTATGCCATTTGCATATTTATTGACCTATATTTATTGATAAGTACCAAATATTTATCTGCGTGCGTTATCTACCTTAAATTTCTTTGCAGTTTGTAAAAACAGAGCTGGCGACAACAGCAGTAGGTGAAAAGTTTGCTGAACTGTCGGGAGGTTATGTTCCCATGGAAATGGTGATTAAAGGTTTGTTATTCAATGTCCTTTCACGGACATCTTTTTCATGGTAGATGCAGTAATGTACTCAATTACCCCTCTATGGAAAAGTTTTCTCTTGCTGTTTACAGAATTTTATTGGATGATAAATACGTCCTTCTATGTTTTACTACTATTAATAGCATTTGGCATATAATTCTAAACATAGCATCATACCGAACTCAGTAGCTTGACTTTTCCATAAAAGCTACTGCCCTCAGTAGCTTTTTGTTTCATTTATTTCTCGGAAGTGTTCTTCTTCTTCCTTCTTTCTTTGGTTGTGTTTTTTGTGTGTGTGTGTGAGGGAGGATTGGCCCTAGAGGAAGACAGTATGAAAATTTTTTGAAGTTAGCGGCCAACCAACTCACACGAAAAGAAAATAGCAAGTCAAATTAAAAGGAGACCCCCCAAACTCTCTTAGATATGTCACAGGAAAAAAAAAACTCTTCAGGTCTAAAATTTTGTATTATGCCTTTAGATTGCATATATCTATAAAAATAGGCTTTGATTTGTTTCTCAAGAATAGGGACACTTGAAATTAATCTCATTGTGTGTATCTAGTTAAGCATGTCAGAAAAAATGTTGCAAATCAAAACTGTTTAGCTTGCCTTTTCCCACTAAAGTCAGATTTTGATATTCCATGCTTCAATGCTTTTTAGGTGCTTTTGAACTAATCACTGATGAGAGTAAAGCTGGATCATGCCTATGGATTACAAACCGCAGAGGGATGGAGTACTGGCCCACCCCTACAGAAGAAGCAAAATACTTGCTTCCCTCCTCAAGTTTAAGAAAAAAATCTTCATCGACATTTTTTCAGAAAATTGATATTCCCCAAAGTTTTGAGAAAATGTGCGTGATGTTCTATGCTTTCACCTTGTTTTGGTTTGAGATTATCTGAATTGCAACTCATGTGGTATTCTTTCTATTTACTTAAAGATTCAATTCTATGAAGCATGGGTTTCTATATGGTTGTTGTGAAAATTGGAAATTCAATTGACTGAAGTGCAACTCCATGCATTTTTTAGTCTTGGATGTCTATGATTTGAATACACATAGATAAATTACAGTATTAGATTATGTGCCAATGCTATGTCCTTGTTGCAGCATGTGTTGGCTGCTATGTCTTAAATTGAATTCACTTGTCAGTAATTGCTTACAATTTCATTTAACTATTCTTCCAGAGTTGTTCATACTCTAAGCCACAATTTTCGTGGCGCAACTAGCATTGTGCGTTCACCATTGAGATTGCCCATCAAACCAGATCACGTTCTGGTGAAAATCATATATGCTGGCGTAAATGCAAGCGATGTAAGTGACAAAGTCGCAATAAATTTTATTATTATGGAGTTTACCATTTCCATCATGAAGAAATTTCACAGGCACTTTTATGTTCTTATTCATTTATCTTTTTGTTGACACCTTGCTGGTCTTTATAACTTGGAGCTGCACCTTTTTTACTTTAACAGAATGAGGTTCTGTCTGATGCAATAGTGCAAATGTGATAAAACTTTATCTGAGGGTAGTTGTCCTAGAAAGATGAATTTTTGACTCTAACTTAAACACTGAAAATATCTTCAAGTCACCAACTTTTATACTTATCAATGATGTTAATTTTGGAGATAATTAGACCAGATCATCTGTGTTATGTTTAGAATTTACTTTCTAAGTCCTAACTATGATCTTCATACTTAAACTATCCTCTTCTTACTGTCTAAGTACATACCTATGGTGTTACTGACAATGATGTGAATTAGTTGCTTTACCATGGTTGGAATTTTTTAGTCAAATTTTTGTAAAAAGTTTAACTATTTTTATTAATATGGTGGGAAGAACTAGGTTGTTGGGTAACTGTCTTGTCTTTTAGAAAAAAAGGATTTTTTTTCATGTATATAATCAATAAAATTGGTTCACAATAGGAAAAAGGTCAAATGCATCATGTCAAGACATCAAGTGTTTTTAACAATTATTTGCATTCTTTTCATTACTATTCTTGCGGCGTAAAGGTCTATGATGCTGTCTTTCTTCTCCCCTCTCCTAGGTTTTATTCCTGTAACATTATGTTCAAATATCCGGTGTCTCTTCTAACTAATGGTATAATGTGCAGGTAAATTTCAGCTCAGGTCATTATTTCAGTGGCAGCAACAAAGATCTACACTCTCTCCTTCCACTAAATGCTGGTTTTGAGGTCTCAGGGAAAAAGCGTTTTGTCCTGTTGTAATGGAATAATTTGTTTTCAGTAATATTGTAGGGCTATATATGTGCCCTCGAATTTTTGGTTAATAGGACCATTACTTCTTATGGTAGTTTGTACTTATTTTCTTAAAGTAGTAAAATTACTTTTCATTGTAGGGCGTGGGTATAATTGCAGCAGTTGGTGATTCTGTCACTCACCTGAGGGTTGGAACTCCTGCTGCAATGATGACATTTGGAAGTTATGCCGAGTTTGTGACAGTAAAGTTCTCTTCAAACTTTGGCTTAATTATTAAGGCTTGGGATGATTTGATCATCTTTATGCATAATTTGTTTTCAGTTACTTTAATCTCAAAATTAAAAGGCGATTTTGATTGCATATGTCAATGTTTGGAATCTGTACTGACAGCTATCTCTCTGGTTACTGATGCTTTTGGTTCTATTGGATAGGTGCATTCAAAACATATCCTTCCTGTTGCAAGACCTGATCCAGAAGTTGTTGCCATGCTGACTTCAGGACTAACCGCATCAATTGCTCTAGAAAAGGTTTCTGCTGAAAGTAGAAAATTGTGACTAGTTCCTTCTGCTGACTGACTGAATTACATTTTCTATTGACAAATCTTATCAACTTCTGCTTTTTCACACAATATTCTTTATGTGGTTGGCTGATCATTTTATGCGCCACTCAGATGTTAGTTTTCTTGCATGCTGATGGTTGTTTTCACCGTTGATCTAGGCTGCACAAATGGAATCTGGAAAGGTAGTTCTTGTTACTGCTGCTGCTGGAGGGACTGGGCAATTCGCTGTCCAGGTTTGATCGTATTTGTCTATTCTCTCTAGTACTGGCTTCTTTTCACTCTGTTTTACATATAATTTAATTTTCTTAGAAGGATGCGAAGAAATATGTCAAATGTAGGGTAGATTGAAATTCATTTATTTAATCCTATGAAAAAATTTCTTCTAGTTCTCCTCCACGCATGATGTTTTTCTACCTTTTCTCGACAGTTCTGGTGATTGTTTATTTCATTTGTGAGATAAATGTCATTCATTTCACATTATTTCCAAATGTACAGCTTGCCAAGTTAGCTGGAAATAAGGTTGTTGCAACATGTGGAGGTAAGGAAAAAGCCATGCTTTTGAAAGAATTGGGAGTTGATCGAGTTATAGATTACAGATCTGAAGACATTAAAACTGTACGTTTCCAATTTTCTTTTCTTTTTTTTTTCGAGTTTTATCGCTTATAAGGTGGTAAGTTGAAACTGAAAGGAAAGCTTTGGTTGTAAGTTAGATCTAGAACAATAATATGGACAATTTACCTGACTATTTCAATTAGGTCTCCCCCCACCTCCTCCTTCCGTGTGAAAAAATTAGGGGGGGGGGGGACGATTAAGCTATATGGACAATGTCTTGCATGTCCACTTTAATTAACTATAAGTTTTGGGAGTTTGGGTGGGAAAATAAGCAAAGGCTCTTACATAATTCTTGTAGAACGAGGCAGGGATTTAGGAGATTGCTCACTTTAGAGCCTTTATTCTACCTCAGCACAAAATCTTTTGTACCTATTATTCTTTTGATCGATGCCAATTTGATTTTTTTTATCCTCTTGACTCGTTGGGTTTATTTGTTATCACTCTTTTTGTACTTTCCTCGTTTATCATATTGATTTCCCCCATTTCTCATTAAATCACAAAACCTAATTAATGGTGGGAAAATCGTATATTTTTGTGTGGAACTAGGCACCAAACTAAATGTTTGCTTATTTCCAATAACTAAAAATCTTGTCATTTTTCTACCAAAATTTGAACTGCATTTTATGATGTCTGAATTTAGTGGCCTGATATATATATATATATATCTATTACTCAAGCTGGTTAATTTTGGCTGGTTTCCAATCTAACATAAATGTCACAGTAGGAAGCTTTTTTGTTGATGTGAATGCCATTCAGTATGTGATTGAAATTTTGTGTAAAATGTTTGAAAGATGAAACATAGTTTCAACTAGATGCATTCCAATAAGCCAGCTTTCTTTTCAATTCTAGTCCTTTAGTTCAAGGAGGGGCATATTCATAGTTCTCAGTTCTACAGGTTCTAAAGACAGAGTATCCTAAAGGCGTTGATATCATCTATGAGTCAGTTGGGGGTGCTATGTTTAATCTGTGCTTGAATGCATTGGCAATCTATGGACGACTAATTGTGATCGGAATGATCTCTCAGGTTATTTTTCTAGAAGCTTCCTATGTCCATGCTGTTGCTTTATACTTGAATGCTTTTATTACTGGTATATACTGTTGCAATACTGTATTTTATTTTCGTGACATCTGCGTGAATTTATATTTTCGCATTTGTTTGCTATAATATACTGTTTGCAAAGGGAAAAAAATCTTATTCGTTAGAACTTTATGAAAAATGGATGACTTTTTGTTATGTTGCAGCATGTCTTTACTTGTCATCAAGATTTTTACTTTTTAAAGCAATTGACGTAGTTGTTGATAGCAATATCAACCTTTCAGTTCAAGTTATCAATGATTTGTTCTCCAATTACATTGGCGGAATATTAGATTCAAGTTTATTGCTGAAAGTGAATTGTTGATACGTTCTATATATCATTTTTCTGCTAGTCTTAGAATTTTTAGATGCAGTTGTTCTGTATGAGTTGAAGGATGCAAATCCATTTGCATGCCAATCAAAGGGATTAATTAATTTAGTTGAAATGTATTTCTCGATAATCAATGTGAAGTTTGAATGAAAATCTGCATTTTGCCAAATGGTGAAATTTCGCTTTATACATTAAATGTGGGTGTTACTGAAAGCTAACATCAGATTCACAAACTGAATATAAGAGCCTTGGAACCAATATTTTAGTTTGAATATTATCAGAGTGAACCTATCATAAATCATTGTTGAGGACCTGGATGAATTTTTAAACTTATAAGTGGATATACCTATTTTTACTTAAAGTCACACATATGCCTCAATTTTATTTTATTTTTTTCCACTTATAATTGCTTAAAGATATAATTAGAAATTTTATTTCTCTTTTTCTTGAATTTTTGTTGTATTCACTTTCATCTCAGTATCAAGGAGAACATGGGTGGGAGCCATCAAATTACCCAGGACTTTGCGAGAAAATTCTGAAGAAGAGCCAAACCGTTGTATGTTCCCATATCATTTGATCCATGATGCATATTGTATCTTCTCTTCTAATATCCTATTGTATAAACCGCCCCCCAAAGGAAAAATGAAAAAAAAAAAGACAAAATCCACTAACCAGCACCCAAATGAAGTCTCTGGAAAACATGTAGATTTATTCTTTCCTGACTTTCAACCCTTTATTTTTTTAACCTCAAGCTGTATAAAATTCTTGTTCACTCCTAACACTAGGAATTTGTAGAAGTTTCTTTTGACGAGTACCGCATGCTCTCTACTCCTCCTCTTCCCATCACCTCTCTCTGGTATCTCTAGCAACACACGCACATACACAAAATAAAAAAAATAAAGAACTTTGACGACATTTCTCTAGTGTTAGGAGTGACTAGATTAATTCAAGAATGTTTGAGGAGATATTTTGTGAATCTTTAGCGGACATGTGGCTCAATTTACCTCATCTATAACCTTCAGGTTTTGCTTGGGATTGGCTTTCCTTCGGAATTAGATGTTTGGAAGTTTTTGGTATCTAAAGAGATAGTTCTGACTAACAAAATCTTCTATTCTAGTTATGCAGGTTTTACCATGAAAATTTTACTCCTGTACCTTTGGTTGTTATTTCTCACCCGTCTTAGAATAACTTGCGTATTTCATTAGGTACTTCGTCATGATAAGTCAATTTTCAAAGTAACTCGTAATTTTCCATGTATATGTGTACAATAGTTCGGGTATCCATCAATGTACTGCATGCTGCATTCCTGTATAAATTATACACTGGACAGAAAATTAACAACAATGTTTACACCTAATGTGCTACATAAGAATATCTAGCTAATTCAAGGTCTGCACAATACTTTTTCCAGATATCACATGAGTCTATTCTACTTCGTTGTCAAAGATAAAAAAATAAATGAAGAAAGAAAAAAAAAATCCTATCTCTACCTGCTTGTATCAACTAGTTGTGCATCAATTTCGTCACCTAATTTCACTGCAATTCTTAATCTTCAGGCTGGGTTCTTCCTCATACAATATGCTCACCTCTGGCAGCAACATTTGGATAGACTATTTCATCTCTTCTCCTCAGGCAAGCTGAAGGTATTGCATAAGCCTTGCTTTGTACTGCAGCTTTATGGTGCCAGTATTCGTCAGATTCTGTTCTTACTAGACAATGATTAATATTCTTAGAATTATAGTGCCCATCTTATTTCTTTTAGGGGGTGTTTGTTTATATTCCTACCAATTTTTATTCCTTAACATTTGCATGTCTCAGCATATTAATTCTGGGAATATAATAAATATTATATCTGTGAAATTATTTTGTAAAGTTTACTTATAATAATGGTCAATATATCAATTATTATATACTATAACATTATGGTTTAGATACAAACACTTCATGAGAGAAAATATGTATGCATTAAGGAGACAACTGTGTAGAGAAAATTAGGAGAAGATGTGTGCATGTGAGGAGAGATTAGTTAGGGAAAAGTTTGTGAGACAATTTGTTTGTATAGAGAGATTAGAGAGAGAGAGAACATAGATAGAAGTTATAGATAAATTTGGTCTGAGATAATTCATTGATAAGATAATTTAGGTATAAAGATAGATTAATAAGAGAAAATGTGCGTAAAAAGAGAGTGGCTAAAACAGAAAAATGAGGGAGCCACTCTGATTATAGATCAACTAGTTAAGACATATATTTTCGATTAGAAGGTTGGAGGTGGGTTTGAATCTCCACCCTTACATGTTGTACTCAAAAACAAATCTCAAGTGCTTTGATAAATTCATTTAATAACAAAGTACCCCACCAAAATTCATACTATATATCCTTTGTTAACTTCTTTCTACTTTGGTGATCAAAATCCCCACTGATTCAAATCCTCTTTACAGGTTT
The DNA here is from genome assembly GCA_026257165.2 of Telfairia occidentalis. Lineage (NCBI taxonomy): Eukaryota > Viridiplantae > Streptophyta > Magnoliopsida > Cucurbitales > Cucurbitaceae > Telfairia > Telfairia occidentalis. Next base: position 540,290 of record JAOANK020000057.1, on the reverse strand, counting down.
CCGTGGATCCAAAAAGATTTTTGGGCGTTCAATCCGTTGCAGACGCCGTTGAATATCTCCATTCAGGCAAAAGTGTTGGCAAGGTATAGCTTTTATCTTTCTTTGGAATAATGTTGAGAACGTATGAACTTCCAAATAGTATTGTTATTCTTGCATGTCTGCTGTACATTCTCTGTGAAACAAATTTTCCTGAATAAGATTTTGGGTAAAAAAACAGGTTGTTGTTTGCATTGATCCAACCTTCATTGAACAAAAATCAAAGCTCTGAACCTGAAATGCTACCAACAGAATTCTAACTTTGGATCGTCCGTGCAAGAAGAGAACCAAAGCTAACTATTGCTCTGAAGTTCTAAACATCCAAAAACCTATGCAGGGAAATCTCTTTGATGAACTATAAATCCTGTTTTCTTTGTTGAGAAAAATAGTAATTAAGTTGAAGGTAGAGAGCTCATTTCAGAATGATGGTATTGAACCTCCCCTCATACCTTTTCCTTTTTTAGTTTAATTTAAAGTAGAGAGCCCAGTGTGTATTTTCTTTCAGAAAAGTTTGCATTTATATGCCCCATTCTGATAAGACTTATTACATACTCGCAACTTTTTGTTGCAAAGAAAGTAGTATGCATGTTCTTTATCTTCTAAAGAGAGAAAATTGTATCAATTCGAGCATAACTAAGTGGATAAAGACATGTACTACCATCATAGAGGTCGATAGTTCGATTTTTCATCCTCACAAATGTTGAATCTGAAAAAAAAGAGAGAAAATTGTGTTGATATACTCCATTATTTATCTTAGTTTATGGATTTATTAGTCTTAGATTACATAAACTCATATATGAACTCGAGATAAGTTACAAAGTATAAATTTACAAAACAAACATGAAATATACAGACTCAGATTTTCATAACCCTTTTTATTTTATTTTTACAATTCAA
>JAOANK020000057.1:517328-529365 GCA_026257165.2 Telfairia occidentalis | reverse complement strand
GTAATTTAAGTTGTTTAATCCAACTATGTTTATAAAAGAGTTATTCAAATATATTTTTATTCTAGAAAAAACAGCAACTAAGATAATTTGGGCCGTGAAAAGAATGCGGCCTTTTGGGCCATACTGGGCTTTGACTTTGAGCCAATTGGGCCTTAATAAATTCAGATAGAGAAGAGATATAAAATGAAGAAAAGAGGGAAAAAAAAAAAAGGGTCAGCTTGAAACGGTTCTGGATTTGGATTGGAGTCCGAAAGAACAAAGACAGCTCTCGAAAGGGTTTTTGGCGAACTGGGGGCGGAGCACTGGAAGTCTCCACTTTCTTCTTCCGCTCTGTTCACAGTTCCATACGAGAATCTTCGAATGGGAAGTAACGCCGCGGCCGTCGAGAAAACGGAGGAGGACCTTCGCAAGGAGATCGACGAGCTTCAACGTCAACAGCGGGAGGTTCTTCTTCTTAACGCCACCTCTTTGTGTTGGATTATTTCTTCATTCTTTTCTTTCTGTTTTCGGTTATTCAGTTGTGCATTGACGCTGTTTCAGATTACGGAACGGCTTCGTGATCCTCGGGGACTCCGGAGGGGGGGCTTCCCGGGACCTGGGCCGAGAAACTTCGCTGCTAATGGACCTCGTCGGAGCTTTGTTCGACCTGTAATATATCATCTTCTTTTGTATCTATTTTTACGCTCGCACTATCTCCCTAGTAATAATAGTTAGGGTTCTTTTCGTGGAAATGAACTTGTTGGTTTAGATGAAATGATGTTTTTGCCACATGAGGGTTGGTTCTAATTGCATCCCTTTGGCGATTTGGGTGAAAATCTCATGTTATCTTTTTGTTGTTGATTGTATTGTTATCAATGGAGGCTATACTGATAATTCAAGTGTTATGCTCCAGGCCGAAAGGATTGATGCCGAAGACCAGCCTCCTGCTAAGCGGCGTTTATCATCTGCTGTTGTTAAGGTGAGACTCAGAATTTGTTTTTCTTTCTTTGGGTTTCTTGCTGGGGTGTTCTTAACATTTTTTTTTCCTAAATCCCGTTTTCTCAGCGATTTTCTTTGGGTTTTGTTGTTAAAATAAGTATTTATACAAGTTAACTTAGGCGTATGAAAATGGGCTTGGCCTCATAATTTTCTTGAAACGAAGACTGCCATGTTGTACATTTGCATAGTTTAGCATTTTCCCCTTTTCATCTTTAATTTGTTTAAAAAAAAAAAAAATTGCGACCACAGATGGAGGAGGATGGGGAGATAAATGAAGAAGCCGAAGGAAAGGATGCAAGGAAGGATACAACTCGGGAAGAACCTTCTGGGAGTGGTACAGCTTTCCAGAACGATGGGAAACAAAATCATTCGCGGCAGAGTGATTCACTTAGAGTGGATGGAAATAAAAGAGCATCTAGGATGGTAATGTCCATGTATGCTTATATATTTTAATTAATCATCTAGAGGATGCTTGGGACCCCGCACCAGAAGTCTCAAAGTACAATTTTCTCAATTCTATTAGGATTTTGAAGTTCCAGCTGCAGAGCAGGTTCCAAGGATACTGCCTAAGAATGAGGATCCTAGCTTAGTTAGCAGGAACAAGAGAATGCTGGGTCAGCTTTTGGGAACGTTAGAGGTATGTGTAAAATGATTGATTGGTTTAAATTCATCATTCTTGTTGCATCATTTTTCCAGCCTTAATTCTATAATCTTTTACAAAAATGGAGAAAATACATATTGAATGTGTTTCCGATCTTTTTATTAATAAATTTTCCTATAACAGAGTAGTAGTAACTCATAAGATTTCCCCCCAAAAAAAAAGGAAGTATCTGGTGAGTTGTAATTGACCTTAGAGAGTCAGAGATATCTAGATATTTCTGGATAAACAAGTGAATGTAATCCATTGAGAACTTAAAATGCAGAGGATAGGAGAGGGAAGAAAAATCAGAAGGTGCAACTCTTCTGCATGAAGTTTTTGTAGCCTGTCTTTTTGTATGCCTTCTGTATTCTTTCATTTGTTTTCAGTGAAAGGTTGTTTACTTTTATATATATATATATATCTTCCGCATGAAGTTGAAACTGGTGGATTATTGGCATGGTATTTTTATGTTAATTATATGCTTAAGTGGATGCATGTACATTCAAATATTGTGTTACCTAGCTAAAATAAATCATGAATAAACTTCAATGAATTAATTGTTGCAAGTCTTTAAGTGTTTCTCCTGTTGTTTGTGTGTGTGTGGGTGGGGGGTTGTTGGGGAGTTAAGGAATCATGTTTACCAGTTCTGCATGCTTATCTGTTTTCTCCATTTTCTTTGTATAAAACTTCAGAAGTTCAGGAAAGAAGACAAGAAACTTTCAGGAACTGAAGCTTTCATGAGAAGATCGGATTCCTTACAAAGAGTGAGTTTTTGTACGTCCGTTTGTAAAATTTAAGTTCCTAGTATATTTTAGGCTGATTGCTCCTTTTGCCAATTTTTTTAAGGCTGAGCAAAGAGCACGAGAGGAAAGTGAAAGATTGAGGCAACAAGAGCGTGAACAAATTGCAGAAAAACGGAAAAGAGATCTGGTCTGTATTTTAATGGACTGAATTAAATAAATGGTTATATGAGATTTGAATCTACAATTTTTTGTAACCACGTCAATCTCCCACCTCTTAGATGCTCAGAGCTCGCGTTGCTGCCAAGGCAGAAGAAAAGAAGTTGGAATTACTTTTTCTTCGATGGAGCGAGCACCATAAGAAACTTTGCAATTTTATAAGGTCTGGTTGTGTTAAATTTTCATGAAAGCATTTGCTATTGTCACTACTGAGATTACAGAGCTATACCATTAACCTCACTTTTCTAATTTATGCAGGTTATTTTTAATTTTGGTCCAAAAGTGTCCATATTCGCATTTTATTGAGACAAAGATAAGTTTCCATTCATGAATAATGTTGAACTAAATTCATGGTTTTTGATTAAAAAAATTAGAGAATACTAACCTTACCGATAGATGGTTCCTGTTCTTGCCGGAACTTAAATTGCATTTGAAGGTTATTTTTTTAAATAATAAAATTCCCCTTTTCATTTTGAGCAAACTTTATCATGAATTTTGTATTTTCCAGGACAAAAACTGAACCTTCAATCTGTTATTTGCCAAATAAACCATTGGACGAAGATGCAACCTTGGCTGAGCAGCGAAAAGAGGAGGTTGGTGCCTGGTTTGATATTTTCTTGAAAAAATGACTTTACAAAGAGAAGCCATCTGCAGAACATCTGCCTTAACCTTTTGAGAACCTAATACTATTCAAGTATTCCGCCTTCAAGTTGGTTTAGTTTGAATTCAATATGTTTCTCCCTTTAACCAAATTGAGATATTTCTATCTGACATAATAAATATTTTTGTCTCATTATATGCATATTGCTAACATTTGCATTTGCCTGCAAATATGCTTTTCAGGCTTTTGTGGAATGGAAGGCCTCCAGAAGGGAGGAGTTATCTGAGTATCAGAAACAGATTGGAGAGCAGTATATCGCAAATGTTGAAAAAGACTTGGAGAGGTGGCAAAATGCAAGGAGGGCAAGAAAAGGAAATAATGATGTATCAAATTTGCAGGAAACCATGGACAAAGAATTGGACACCCACAGACTTGAGCATGGTCCCAAGAAAAGGAACATCCCTGGTGGTAGCAACAATGAGGACGAGGATGATGTGGAAGATATTAACGCTGGGGAGGACGACATGATAGACGACGTTCTTGATGTCGAAGATAATGGGCGCAGGGGTGAGGAAGCCGCAAAACCCGAAGCTGATGTTGCAAGTCCGAATGCCGAAAACACTGTGCAGTAGAAGTAAGTACCGATTTGATTTCATGAAGTAGTAGTGTGTTTTGTATCTGTCCTGATTTGTCTTACTAGTTTTAGTCTGTCTTGCTATTTAACATATTGTTTGTGTTCTTTAGTCGTACCAATGGGTTCCACACACATTCCCTCTCTACTTTTTCACAGCCTTTCATAGCATTGTAGGATGCTTTATCACCAAGATTGTCTCGAGCATGACTTGCAAAATCTCAACTTTGTTTCAAGTCTTGACATCCGAACGTACTTATGTTGCCATTTTCTTTTTCTATAGAATATTATTGTTCTTTTCTTTTTCCATGGATTGATTGAAGATTAGCTGAAGATTAGTTGCAATTGACCATAATAAACTTTTGATTGACCATGTCTAAAGATCTTGAATGACAAATTTCTCTAATTAATTTTTATTCGATTGTTTGTTGGCATATTTTGTAAATGCTGACTTTAAATGGTTGTTTTTAGCTCATTTATTAATTAACAATATGATAGTAAATGCTCAATTAATAGTTGACAAATTGTTGATTAATTAAAGCTCCTTTATTTATGAGATTATGGATTCAATATTATTAGATGTCCAAGATTAAAAGTATGTTTAACTCAATATGGTACAATATGGTACATTTTTTTATCACCACTTCAACGCTCCTGATTCTTCTCTTTAGGATAGAATGATTTTTAAACAAAAAAGGAAGTGTTTTTAACTAATTAAATCCCATTTACAGTAAAGTTATTCATTAAATTGATGGCTGGTTCATATGAGAAATTGAACATTATGATTTGGTTTTTTGATTTTTTGGAGAAAATTGAATCAAATCAAACAGCGGGTGCACCTCTTGAGATGACTTTTTGCAAATGAAACATCTTTACATTTTAAGATGTTTTTAGAGGAAGTATTATAGTAATTTGTTCTTTTAAAAACGTGCTAATATATTTTTTAAAAAAATATATTATTTTTAATTAAGAGAGTGCCTTTATAAAATTACTTTCTTGTAAGCTAAAAGTTTGTGATAATATAATATTTTGTTGGTATGGTTTTGATATTTGAAGGATGGTTTAAATCTCATTAGAAATGTTTAGTAATGATTTATACTTATCTAATAAACTTTTTTTAGATATATTTTTAGGAATGAGAAGTTATTAAAATAAAAAATCATAAAATTACGAAAATGATAAACAACTAAAATTAACAAGAAGAAAAAACAAGCAAGAAATGTGTAGAGACTAGAAAGAGATTTTGAGCAAGAGATTATTCGAAAATTCCTAATAATAGTTACAAAATTGATCAAAATCTAATTTGTAATTTCAATGGAATGAAATTAAAATTTTAATTGGATTATAAATAAAATATGGAAAAAAAAAGAAGTTTTCTTTGAGGTAATTATGAAAAATATTTTGTACAAAAAAAAAAAGAGAGAAGTCAGAAACTTTTACTTTTGACACAATGTGCCTTCCTTTAGTTCAGTATTAAGCAAAGTACCGAAAGCAAAGCATACACACACACAAACACTGTGTCTGCAACTTCCTCTCTCTCAAGAAAAGCAAAGGATTCAGTGAACGAAGAAACCGAACCAGACAAATCGACTATGGAGGTGATGACGTCAAGACCTAATGCCAACCCCCGCAACACGCAACGTCCTCTTCCACCGCCACCGTCAACACCTCATTTCAACGGTAATCACCGTCCTCTTCCACCGCCCCCTGCTTCAAGACCTCCCTCCTTCAATGTCCCTCGCCCTTCTCCTTCTCCTCCTCCTCCATTGTTGCCACCGTCGAGGACGAATTCGGACGCTCAGAATAATGCTCGCTATCCGTCTCCACCGCCAGCCTCTCGCCGGCAACATTTCGGTTACGTTACGACTTCTGCCTCCTCATCGGCTTCCTTCCGAGGCTGCTGCTGCTGCCTTTGCCTCCTCTTCGCCTTCCTCGCTCTCCTCGCGGTCGCAATCATCCTCGTCGTCGTCCTCGCCGTGAAGCCTAAAAAGCCCCAATTCGACCTCCAGCGAGTCGGCGTGCAATACATGGGGATAACCGCACCGAATGTGTTCTCGCTGGCCTCGGGCGACGCGGCGGTGACGACGGCTACGTCGGCGTCGCTGTCGCTGAACATACGGTTGCTGTTCACGGCGGTGAATCCGAACAAAGTGGGAATCAAGTACGGGGAGTCGAAGTTCACGGTGATGTACAGAGGGATTCCGTTGGGAAAAGCTCGGGTGCGTGGATTCTACCAAGAGGCGCACAGCGAGAGAGAGGTGGAGGCGACGATCGCGGTGGATCGGGCGAATTTGCTTCAGGCGGACGCCGCGGATTTGATCAGAGACGCTTCGTTGAACGATCGAGTTGAATTGAGGGTTTTGGGCGACGTTGGCGCCAGGATCCGCGTCTTGGACTTTGATTCCCCCGGCGTTCAGGTCACTTTCTTTTTCTTTTTTTGTCTTTTTTTTTAACACTCTTTTTCATCCTCTTTTTTTTAAGTATTGTTTTTTAAATTCATCCTAATAATTGATTAAATTTTAATTTTAAAACTAAAATATATTCAACTGAATCAATTGATTCTGGATTCTTTGCGACAGAGGAATATATTTCGGGACAAGATAAAAATAAATGATAATGAGGGGCAGTGTGTATTAAATAGATTTAAAATTCTTTGGCCAAAAAAAAAAAAAAACCCGAACAACAAAAGAAAAGGTTGTATACATGATGAAGAATTTATAATTAGTTTATTACTTTCTATTATCCCTCTATATATATATATATATATATATTTGAGGGTTGGTTTTACAAACCTTACCTATTGAATAAGCTCCGGTGTCAAATCGAGCTCAATTAGTTAAGACATATATCTTAAAACCAAAATATTTTGAGTTCAAATCTCCATATCTACATGTTGTATTGAAGAAAAAAAAAACTTAGGTAAAAGAATTTTTAAGAAAAAATTTGATGTAACATATCTTTCCTTCATTCATTGAAGGATTAGATATCTACTTTAGGGGTGTTTGAGGTGCATAGTTTTGAGGTGTTTGGGAACGCGTACTTGGGAGAGTCATTGGACCTTTGCTCGATATACTTTATAACGCTCAAGACTAGAGAATTTTAGATTAAATAACTCTCGTAGGATTTTTTAATCCTTGTCCTAAACACAAATTTTATAACTTTTTAGATTACTATCAAAGAACTCTAATCTTTGCTCTAAATGTCTCCTAAATTGTTGTTGATATGTAATATAAAAGTTTTAAATAAAATATTTAAAAATTTTAGAGATCAAAATAAAGTTTTTTTTTTATAAGAAAGTTTATTTTTTTTAAAAAATAAACTAATTTAAACATATTATAATTTTTAAGTAATCCAAAAAAAAACAAAAATTTAAATGAAAACTTCAATTCTAACAGTACTCTCCAAACTTGACAAATAGTTAAAAAAAATACTGTTAAATGATTGGCCGAATAATTTTATAAAAATACATCCAAATAATCTCCAACTTTTTAATCAAGACAATGGACGGAAAAACAAAAGTACAAAAGGTTCATATATAGGCCAAAAGGAACTTCATTGCCCCAAATAGTTGACACAAAATAATTCTCAATACCAAATAATATAGGCAAACGACGAAGAAGAAAAATCATAATTAATTAAAAGAACTAAAAAAATATATAATTAGAAAAAGGAAATTACATATGAAAAGTGGATAAAATAATAATTGAGGATTATATGGGCAGAAGGCCAAGAGTCAAAAAAGTTGTGGAAAGTCAAGTGATTGAGATTGGGATAGCGTTGTTCAAGGAAACGGTGCCGCTTAATTGCTTTACTTTTACGCGCCCATTCAGGGAGGCGCCAAAATTGGTAGGCCGCACTGACCCAACGCAAACGATTTCCTTGTATGCTTTTTCAACCCTTTCACATTTGTAATTTATTTTTACCTACTTTACCCCTTTAATCATCATGTGTTGGACTTTGTCCTTTTTTATTATTATTTTGAGTTAAACATTTGCGAGGTTGGAGATCGAACGATCTACCTTTGCGATGGTAGTTCGTATTTTATCCACTGAGCTAAGTTCGAATTAGTTTTTTTTTTTTTCGTGAGTGTTCGGACCAACTTGCACGCACCTCGACTATTCTCACAAGATAACCATTTGGCCTGGCAACAAACTTGTAAGATATTAATATAGGTAAATGTATGATATGTTGTTAATTTATATATTTCTTTGAGTATTGTGTTTACTTACCCGTCAAACTCTAAAACGTTTTAATAAATTTTGGATGAAGTGGTATGATTTTTTTTTTAGTTCAACAACATGAGGGGTGAAGATTCTAACCTGCGACCTTTTGGTCGATGAGATATGTTTTAACCAATTAAGTTATGTTTGGTTTGACATGAAGTGTTATGATTTGATTGTTCATTGAATGGACGAGATGAATGAGTAGGATGCGACTGGGGATATAATGTGAGAGGTGATTTGATCGGGTTAACATTAGGAATAAAGTGTAATGGTTGGTTTGTGGGATTATAATGAATGAGACTATTTAGCTTCACTAGAAAAAAAATTCAGGATTGGAATAATTTGGTGTGGATTTTCCATCAACTTGTGTTGATGGTTGGGATTAAAGGTAAATTTAGGAGTAAGTCGATACCATGCTTAGCTTAATCATAGTAGTTTCAATTATACATTTACCTTTCAAATAGTTTCAAAAATAATTTTGAAGAACACTTCTATTGTGACTGACGTGGCTGATAACATGCTAACAATGGAGTGGTTGGCTATTCATTTTCATTCACTAAAAGCCATGCAAGTCACTCCATCATTAACACGTCATCAACCACATCATTTTTGCCATTCCTTCCAACGTTCTTCTATAGTATTTTAATAGTATTTGAAAGATGAAGGATATAATTGAAATGTCAACAAAGGCCGATAAAGGTCTCTTTTGAACTAAAGATCAAAGTTTCAGGATATTTTGCATAATCGAACCAATTAAATAGAAACTCTTGTTCATAGGCATGTAGTTAAATTTTGTTGATGAGAATTTGAAAATGGTGACTGACAGGTGTCTGTGGATTGCTCAATAGTGATAAGTCCAAGGAATCAGTCTTTGACTTCCAAGCAATGTGGATTTGATGGGTTTAGTTTATGATTCTTTTCTGACTTGTTTCTTCTTCTACACCTTCTCTTTCTTCTTCCCTCTCTGCTATTTTATACTCAACAGAGATGGAATGATGAGAGAGAAAAAGGAAAATGTACAAAAAAAAGAAGAAAAAGAACTGAGAGTAAAGTAGCAAGCAATCCTTCTGATCACATCACATGGAAGGAGTCTTTCAAAAGCAATGCTTTCTGATTCTCAATGTTAAAAACAAAAGGAATTGAGAGAATCAGAAAAGTTTATTCTTTTCTATGTTTTGGGAAGTTTGTAATGAGTTTCATCCTTTCATTTCACTTGTGCTTTTTGTTGATCAATTCAATGTTTAGTTGATTTTTTATCAGTTTAAATGCCAAGTCCTCTTCTTGTTGGTTGATCTTCAAATTAATTCTTTAGTTTTATGAACTGATCAAATGGATTTCAAGCTAAACAATTTGATTGTTTTGTTTGATTGCGTTTTTGCTTTCACTCTTTTATGGAGAAGTGTAACTTAATCAAAAGTTTATGTTAATTTGCCTTTTCTTTTAAGTTGAAATTTGGATTTTGGTCACTATTTTTCTTGTAGTGAACTTTATATTTGCTCTTTCGAAGGGCTAAGGTGATATCACATTGTTTATTGTTTATATGTTATGTTTATGTTATCATTTTTATGGCAAAAGTAATGGGTTTTTTTAGTTCAACAACATGCATGAGTGGCCAAAAGGAGAATGGCTCAACATGTTAAAAACATATCTCTCTGATCAAGAGGTCATGAGTTCAAAATGGTCAAACTGAGAATGACTCAACTGGTTAAAGATATATCTCTATGATCAAGAGACCATGAATTCGAATCTTCTCACTCCACATGTTGTTGAACTAAAAAAAAAAAGCCATGAGTTCGAATCTCTCCACCTCACATGTTGTTAAACTAAAAAAACGTGTGAAATTCGAATCTACAATTTTTTTATTAGAGACATATGTCTTAACCAATTAATTTATTCTCAGGTTGTGGTAAAAATAAAATAAATTGTTCTATTTGATGAAAGTGGACCGGGTATTATATATTCAAGGATTAAAATAGAAAATAAATAAAGATTTTGAAATCAAAATTAGATCCAAATGAAATATATTTAAACTGGAAATTGGAGGGTTAAAATTGTAATGTTTTTCTAATTCAACAAATGTAGGGGTAGAAAGATCTAAACTTTAAGAAAGAAAATATGTGGCTAGTCCGAACATAGTTTAGTGTACAAGACTGGTTGGATCGAAAATACATATTTTGTCCAAACGTCTCCATTGAACTAAAAATTTGGTGGGGTCAATTACCTTCCCTGTTTTGAACAAGAAATTTGGCCTTGGTGGTTGCACCAAAAACCCATGTGACATTTTTACAAATTTTAAGGTTCACAAGGTCGTATTTTTTATACGATCAGTTTAAAAATTTTTAAAATTTAAAAATACTTTCCATAATTATAAAGAAGAAAAAGACATTGAGTAGGAAAATTTTGACCTTCCCCAGACGAAAGGTTACCAAATTTAAGGGCTCCTTAGGTGGTGGTTTTCAAAAACAGATTGTAAAAACATTTGTCTAGTGATTTGTAAAAGTAGACATTTTTTTAATGATTTTTAAAACTAAAGACTATTTTGTGTTTGAAAGTACTATTCATAATTTTATAATTTCAGAAGAAAGAACTTGGATTCTTCTCAAAACCAGTTCTTCCATAAAGATAATAATAACAATAATTCTAAACTTTTGTTCTAATAAGCAAAAAATTATTTTTTCAGAATATAAATTATAATTACATGGCTTTATAAAATTATTTGGCAAACTACTCCACTTTGGCATAATCTTTGAGATTATTATTTTTTTAAAAAGAAAACAACTTTACCATGCATCCAAGAAGCATCTTGATGTTCAATAAGTCACATCATATCAACTTTATAGAAACTTTTGAACATAAAATCCAATGTTCTTTTTCTTTTTCTTTATTGTCTTAGCTTTAGAGAGAGAGAGAGAGAGAGAAAGAGAGGGGTAAAAAAGGGATTAAAAAGTTTTGGAGTTGCACATGTAAGGGATGTTATGAGGGGGGATGTCCCAGTTACAATTAACTTTTACATCAATAATAGCACAACAATAACAACTATTTCACTAACCTAGCCATGGAAATGACAGAAGAGGAAGACAACTAATAGAGTGAAATCCAAAAGTTAAAAGGGGGGGTGGGAAAAGAGAAAAAAAAAAAAAAAGGAAGGGGGAAAAAAAAAGGCATAAAAGTGGGGTTTTGTTACTTTTTTTCTGCTCATCATATGCATAGAGCTTTGGATACTTTTCTTTATTCACAAGCCAGTTTGGTATCAAAGCTGCTCAAGCATATTGCAAAGGCCTGAAAAGCAGAGAGCGGATATCGATAGTCCATCGTGAACATGTCTTTACCGACCTTTCCGAACTGCAGGATGATCTTGTCGTGCTCGGGAGGGCCTGGTTGAGACGGGGTTGGAGCGCCAGCAGCTGGCTGGGTTGCGGCGATCAACTGAAAGTTCTTAACCGATGCAACGGTTACCCGTCCACGAAAGTTGAGGCACCAACATTGCAGCTGTTCGTGCCATCTTGGGGGCTTGTTTTTTAGAACCAAAGGTCTCATCTTTCCCTCCTCATCACCATCCAAGGCTGCCCTCCCAATTTCGGAAAATCTAGCACTACTGAACTCCATGGAATGATCTAGTGTTTTGGAGAACGATGCACTCCGGAACGAGTCGTCGAGGGAGTTGGGAGGCAGAAGCTCGGGTTGGCCTGGCACAATACCGCCTGCATCGAGAGCTGACACTGGTATCGAATGCATTATACAATGCATTCTACGGGGTCCTCGTGTGCCTAAGACGTTTAGTTCATAGCTTATATGGGCTATGTTGTAACTGCCAGTTGGGACTTTTGGCGAGACCTTTTTCGAATAAAATCTACGGCTAGTTTTCCCGGGAGGAGGAAGCGGGGCAGCGGTGTATGGAGGTTGAGTATCATAGACAATGAATTTTGTTCCAAGAAAATTTGACCTGGAAATAAAGAGGGAAAGTTCAATCAAGAAAGAGATATCGATCAACTCTTCGTACATGAA
>JAOANK020000057.1:505553-517228 GCA_026257165.2 Telfairia occidentalis | reverse complement strand
ATCTACGGCTAGTTTTCCCGGGAGGAGGAAGCGGGACAGCGGTGTATGGAGGTTGAGTATCATAGACAATGAATTTTGTTCCAAGAAAATTTGACCTGGAAATAAAGAGGAAAGTTGAATCAGGAAAGAGATATCAATCACCTCTTCGTACATGAATACCAAGAAAATTAATATTTCCCAAAAGGATCAACAGAAAACTTGAACACCGGAAAACGCCATGAAGAACTAAACTCAAAATTCAAAACTTCACCAATATGGAATCAATCCAATCATGGAAACCAGAGCAATTGGAATGGTAGTTATCAACCCAAGTCTCATAACTGAAGAAAATTATCTAATTACTAAAAGTTTTTACTTTATCAACACCTCTCATAAATGCAGTTCATGAGCGAAAATAGGAAATTCTCCACCTTATATTACCATTTTGCCCTTGGTGATGATGATTTGTGCACTAAATTATTGATAACTTTGGTATATTCCAGGTATAATCATATTGGTTATTTGTGCCCTCAGATATGTGAAATTATTTTGTGCTATAACCGATGCAGGTAGAGAAGCAAGCAGAGGATATGATTCAACACAGTTCGTGTATGTGTAATCTCACTCTCACCTCAGCTTTCCAATGTAAGAACTACTTGATCTTGAAATGTTATCCACATCCATCGAGATAATGTACTCCGTGCTAGTAGTTCTTCGTGTACGCTTTGCAGAAAGAAGAAACTTCCCATTTTCAACCAGCAGAGCTGCATGATTGAAGTACCGAAAATTATAAACACGATACGATGTTCAACAATAAGCGGAATGGCAGCAAAACAAGAAGCAAAATTCAATTTAAAAGTCTATTAATAATCACAAAACATGGTCATTCATGTTCATCTAGAATTTCTTAATCACAAACAATCTTGTGACACCATGCATTTATATTTGCAATTGATGGAAATGCAAAAAACAAGTATAACTTCGACGTGCCTAAAAGAAACAAGCGAACAGAAAGCATGGAAAACTGTCCCCATATGCTACAAAATGATGTGGAAGGCCAATCCATTACATGAAGGAATAAGGATAAAGAACGAATACGATAGAAACCATGAGACGCTTCAAACACCTTCACATGCAGAAGTTAACGTTAAAGCCTCGTTTTTTTATAAGAAACAATTTCGTTGATAGAATGAATTGTACAAAATATGTATATCCAAGTTACGAAATGGATTTCCAATTTGACATAAGAGTTGAAGTGTTGTAACAGTTTGATAAGATAGCCACAAACAAAATGAAGCAGATAACCCTCGTTTTAACGTGAAACCCTCGTTAGTTTGATCAGAAAAAACTTTGTTGTCATAATGTCATAACCCATCTACTATGTCAATAAGCATATTGAGATAAGTTAGGCACAAACAAAATGAAGCAGATAAGTATATTCCTTACCAGGGCTAAGACACAAGTAGAGGTGATATGTTAAGTTAGATTTATCCCTCTTGATGAAGCACTGTACGGATCCATCGCGCGGTCCTGGCTATAAAATTTAAAAAGGAAAAAAGAACAATGAGTATGTAACTAGTGATATTGGCTCTATGAACTTCTCTTCTAGAGATATTAAAGAGATGTCATATAGCAAAAATGTACCTGCTTCAGTGATACTGGGAAGGTAAGCTTCCCACAAATTTCTGGACCTTTAACTATCTCCATGCACATAATTCTCCAAGAACGGCATACTCCAGCACAGGCAACGACATTCCTTCGTGTAGGCCATGTGCTTTCACTCTCTTCGAGTCTTCGAATGACATCATACAGCAGCTCGGGAGGAAGACTAGCCCAGCAGCCATTCTGAACAACAGGAGGCTGGTCGTGTAGATCATTTAATGCAGATACATTGGACTTTCCTCGATGATGACCACCCAGCTTGACCTCGAAACCCCGTCTAGATAAGCTCCCAATGCTATCCCTCACATCACGAACTATGCTTCGGAATGACATTTTACAAGGAACTGATGAAATTAAATCTTGATGCACCTTCAACAATTTCCTAGTAGATTATATACCAGTATCATGTGCCTATGGCTGCCAATGGATACAAAGCAACTCATAAAGTGCCTCAGAATCTTGTAAAATGAAGGCTAAAAGATGAAAAAAATTTCAAGAAAGGAGCCAAAAGCGAAAAGCAAAGGGATAAGTATTAATAAAAAGCTGCTTTAGGATGCACCATAAAGTCTATAGAGGCAAGTTTAACAAGCATAACTCAATCAGGCTCTTTATTCTCATCTTTAGCTGTAATCTACTTGCTCTAAACATGGGAAAGTAAAACTAATCCATAGATTCCAAATGGAAAATCGAGCTGAACAATAACCTTTTAATTCTTTTTTTCTTTTAAAAAACTACACAGATCTAAAACAAAATAGAAGCTGAACTTTCCAGAACCAAATGGAAACTGAAACCATCAGTATCTTCCCTCCCAATAAAGGAGAAAAATCTAACATTATTATACAGAAATTGCAGCAAATTACCAAAAGAAATACAGAATGAACAATTTTCTTCATTATACACAAAAACTTGGTCCAAATTTTACATCTGGAGGAGCCTACTGAACTCTATCTTCCACAAATCATGAAACTAAGCGATTTAAGTTGTTCATCTCTACCATTACGCTACAACACAAACCTGTAAAAGATGCTTCAGGCGCAATCAGGGAGCTAAAATCGGATCAAGCTCTTGAGCTGAGCACAAACGATGAAAGATCTGCCAGTAAAAGAAAGGATGAGGAGCAAAGAAATTTCAACAACTTTTCTGTACAGAGAAAGAAAAGAAATGAAGATGGGTGGAAAATTTATGTCACTAAAATCAGCAGGGGAGAAAACCCCAGAAAAAAACAGGCATAACTCATCATCAGGAAAGCTGAAAACCAAAGATTTTCCGGGAAAATTTTGGGGTTTCAGAATCTGGGTAACAAAAATTATTGAAAAGTAGAAGATGGGGCTTAGATTTGAAGAAGAACGGAAACAGGGTTTTGGAGACCGCACCTGAAGAAAGACTGGCACAACTCTTTTGCCACAAAACGAAAAGGGAAATCTAAAACGAAAACCAGTCAACTTTTTGGCTAAGCATCGGATGGAAATCAAGCTTTGGCATGAACAACGAAATCCCACAAATGGAAATAGAAAGAACGAAGAAATAAAGGCTTGGATCAGAACATTACACACTTTATCAGTCGTCTCAAAAAAGTCTCTCTCTCCCTCTCGTGCGGACCCCAAAGGCTCATTGAATTTAGCTCACAATCAAGGACCAAAGAAAAATAGCTACAGTGTCTTTGTAATCTCCAATTTGGAGTGATTTCCCTTTAGAAATTCACTAAAAATTCTCTGTTATTCAATTATCTGATTTCGATTAATATAATTCCACTACCAGTTCATGACCAAATGGCCATTTGACTTTTCCCGTGTATTGTCTGGTGAGAAGAAAAACTTTTGCGAAAATTTTTGATTCGGTGTGGCCGTTCCTATTATATCATTCAATGTGATCACTTGTACTTTCCATTTCTTCCTTCTCTCCCATGTGATCTTATTCCCTTTTCCTTTTTCAACCAAATAAATATATATTTGTCTTTTCTTTTTCAGTTAAAAGTGATGGAAAATGTATTTTTTAATTATTTCTTGTCTTAAAACTGGTTGGTAATAAAGTAAAAATTATTTTTTTTTTTCCAAATAAGGGTTATTTTATTTCAATTCCTATTATTTTTTGTTACATCTTTTGATTTCCCTTTTTAGATGATTGTTTTAAAGAGAATAATGTTTTGCTATACACTCTTTTTCAATTTTAAAGTGAATTTGCTTTTGATGTGTGAGATAAAAGTTACTAGAGCTACCATCTAGATGAACACAAAAAGCAATATTAATTCTTTTTATGGATAATTTCATCCAATTGAATTTTGAGTAAGTAGTGAAATTATTATTCTTAATTAATTGCTTTTTTTGAAAAAAAAATCTTTGTTGTTAACTTTTTGTTTTTTAGTTCAACAATATGTAGAGGTACGGATTCAAACTCATAATTTTTTTGTTGAGAAAATATGGCTTAACTAATTGAGTTATGTTCGGTTTGTAAGCTATAAACACTCTTGTAGCCAACCAAAACTATTTTGTGGGATTTTTTTTTTTTTATTCGGCATTTTGTTATTGACTTTGAGTGGTTTTTTTTTTATCTACTTAATTTTGTAGCTAGGTTTGGATATTTTTATAGTTGGATTTGGAAATCTTTGTCACTTGATTTGAAGTGCTTTAGTGGTTGAATTTTGAGCGATTCATTAATTGATCGCGTTAATTTTTCAATAGTTTTGAGGATCTATTTATTTTAATATTTATTCAAGTTTAAGATTAAATTTGATGAAATTGAAAGTTTAAAGTTAAAATTGACTTTTTCTTTAGTTCAATTAGGGGTGAAGAATAGAATCATCAACTTTGAGGCTGAGAATAGATGTTTTGTCTAGTGAACTACGCTCAGATTAGCAAAGTTAAAATTGACTTACTGAACTAGTCCTTAGTCATTAATATGTTAATTATGTCAATTTTTGTGAGTTAATTTAGTTCGTCGAGGTATTAGTTAACCTACCTCAAAAAGTCGTACATTAAAATTCACAACCCCTTACTTGAAATCAATGAATTATAATCCTTTGAATGATGCATGTATATCCTCCCTTTATAGGCTGAAATGTTTGTTCTCTTAAGCCAAGATTAAATAGTTATATGATTTGCAATTGAGAAGTATATTGCAATTGAAATTAATGTGTGCAAATTAAAAATACATTTAGGCTTGCTAAAATTAACTTTACCACTACTTTATCATTTGGGTAAAAATTGCAATTTAGTGGAAAATGATATTTTTAGCATTTTCTTATTTTTGCTAATTTTAGGTGTTTTGCCACTTTTTGTATATCCTTTCAATTATTAATACA
Organism: Telfairia occidentalis; assembly: GCA_026257165.2. Lineage (NCBI taxonomy): Eukaryota > Viridiplantae > Streptophyta > Magnoliopsida > Cucurbitales > Cucurbitaceae > Telfairia > Telfairia occidentalis. Next base: position 512,289 of record JAOANK020000057.1, on the reverse strand, counting down.
TTTAGCCTAGTGATTATTTTTAGCATTGAATTGCATAGTTAAGTCCCTATGCATTATTACTTGGAACAATAATGTTATGTACTTTGAGTTCTAATTATTATATACACCCATTTTTCAACTTTCTATTTCATGTATCAACTTATTATAAAATTACATGAGCAATATTTGTATATTGTTTGATGACACACTCTTTTTTAAGATGAAATTTTGTATATATTTAATTAATATCTATGTGAAAACTTCACTAATTTTTAAGAAGAGTCGTGATATAATCTCACTAATATATGATGATACTCTAACTTCTCAAACTTTGGCATCTTTCTAACTAAGAGACAAATGGACTAAAAACTTTTTCTAGAATCTAGGTTCCTAATTATGAAGACTTAAAATGATTCCCTCAAAACTTAGGTTTTGACCTAACTAAAAAAAGAAACCTAAATTGTTTTAAAGAATCCTAGGACAGTATACCTAACTAATGACTATGAACCATCACTTGGTTTGGCTAGATCAAGGATCGAGATTAAGACTCTTCAACTCAGCCACGACGTAGGATCCACAAGTTCATATCTAAGGCCTTTCATTTTGCTCGATCTGCCTATACCAACTCAATAGTCGATACACTGTGAAGTTGAATATATATAGTGATACATCATTGCCACTATTTTCTCACATCATGCATGTTACTATATCAAGTGACAATCAAGATATATACGATGCATTTACCTAAGCAATCAAACAAGCAGATATGTTTTCAAATTCATATAGCTAAGTGGATAAACTCAAGCACCACATAAGTTATTTTGTCAATGCCTCGCGATAGCCAAACTAAAATCACGACGACTCATTTTTCACAATTGAATGATCAAAAAGAACTGTTTGAACTTATTTCACAAGTAGCACACACTCTCAAGGAAATTACAATCTTTTGCCCACATTATTAATATTTCAGTATTGTAGTTTAACGATATTACTTGAATTTTATAAATACAACATCACATCCAAACGTCAATTTAAGATATTCCAACATTAGAAGTATTTTACTATATTTCATTCCCATATATTTACAAATGAGACAAGAGTTCATCTAGCAAAGAAAATAACTTCATGCAAAGTTTATGAATCACAACAAAATATTCAAAATTAGGAAGTTTGAAAATATATAAAAGTCAAAAGGACCAAAAGTAGAATTTAAAACTCACACATTTTAAATATTTACCAAAAAAATTAAAATAGTGTTAAAAAAAAGTATAAAACCCAGACCACAAATGTTTGAACACGGTTGAAGTAACCAAATGCCATTTCTATTTCGTTCTTATTTTTTCAAAGTTTCTGTCAATAAAAGCCTAAAAAAGAAAAAAGGAAAAAAAGTCCATTTCATTAACTAATAACTACATTACTCTTTTCAACAATTAAAAAGAAAAAAACATTTATCACCATTTTATTTTCTTTTTAAAAAAGCAAGGAAAAAAAAAAAGTCACCCCGCGATGGGGCCCATAGAAGAAATCAAAATGGGCTCCGTCTAAAAATAAGAGTCGGAGCTCGGTAAACGGGTCGGATCTTATGACCCGTTAGGTTTGAGTTTGACTTTGACCAATAATAATGGCAATGCCACGCTAATGCAGCGATTGGTCAGTGGAAAATGAGGCAACTTCTGGGAAATTCACTCGCCTGCTTTTCTTATTTATTACTTCTTATTATTAACATTAAATGAAACATTTATAAATTTAAAAAATTAAAAAACCAAATATCTTTTTTATCCCTGAATTTTGATATTAATTTTATTTCATCTCTAAATTTATTAAAGTTTCCTAGGTAGATAAAAGTGTATAACACTTTGAAACTTAAGTAGCAAATGAAAATTAAACTCAAAATTCATGATTCAAAGTGTAAAATTTTTAAAATTACGGATTGAATGAAAACTAAAGTCAAAATTTAAAGATAAAAAATGTAATATTTTAAAATTTAGAAACTAAATAGAAACTAAACTAAAAAATTATAACCAGTATTTTTTTTTAAAAAAAAATTCTAAGGTTTGATTTGCTTTTACGTCTTTATTTTAGCCTACTCTGACGTCAATTTTACACCAATTTGAATCTTACAAAGAAACTAAAAGTAAAATTCTTTTTCATTTCAAATTACGTGTTATGGGTTCTTCCTATTTAATTTTGTTTATTTAATTTTTTGTAGCTTTCATATTTACTATGAAAGTTCCATAAAAACAAAAAAAAAAAAAGTTTTCGTTTTTACTTATTATCTAAATCCTCGTTAGGAAGGAATCTAGTAGTCTAACATGTCTTTAGGAATTGGAAACAATATAAATTGAAAGAAAAAAGTATACGAACATTATTCAAATTTAAATTCAAAATAACACCCTGAATAATAACGAAATTACTTCTAGTTTTCTATTTTTAAAAGTTAAACTTGCTAATGACTAAATTCTTTGTGTTCAATTTCAATTCTCGACTTTTAAATTCAAAGGCCAATTACAAAAACTGAAATGGACGGTTGTAAATTACCCTCTAATTTAATTTATTTTTTATTTTCTTTAGAATCTAACGACACATTTGGAAAGTGTGGACTACACAAGAAAGAAATTGTTTGGAAAGTAGGTTTTTTTTCCTAACAAAAAACAAAAAATAAAATTGTTATAAAATGAGTCATATACTACTAATTTAAATATTAAATGTTAAAATATAATATTTTTCAGCTAGTTACTTGCTTACTTTGAATGCAAGTCTAGATTTATAAATAAATAAATAAGAATAATAATAATAATAAAAGCCAATCAAACCCTACTTGCTTATACACATATCACTAACACTTATGGATTAAAAAAAAAACGTTGTATAATGCAATTTTTTAAAATACGTGACTGACAATTAAAAATAATAATAATAATTTGATTAAAAAATGAATTAAAAAGTAGCACGAGTGGAATCCTTTCTAATATGGAGAGGTGATTGGAGTGAAAAAGAAGAAAAATTTGGAAATTAAAAATTAGTCCACCATTAAAAAAAACTAATTAAAACTGAAAAGAACTTTCAAGGCAAATCTTTGTTTAATAGGTTGAATCTTGAAGTGCTATAAGATGAAATAATAAATAGAAATGGTGCTTGTCTGACATTAAAAGACACAATAATGCATAAAGGTTATGTCCCTAAGGTCTTATAGGGGCACATTTAGGCATTAAAAGAAGTTTGATAATAATTTTATTTTAATTGAATTATACAATTAAACATTTAAGTCCCTAAACTTTCAATTTTAATGCGTCCAATAAAGTCGATAACATTTTAATTTTGTGTCTTAATAGATTCTGGACTTATTTGAATTAAATTTTATGTATAATAGAACCTTGAACTTTCAATTTTTTTTTTTTAATAAGTTTAAGTTTTGAATGTCAATTAGGTCAAAGATTTATTAGAGGTCAAATTAAAGGTTAAAAATCTATTGCACACAACTCTTTTTAAAGTTTAAGAAATGCATGCTCTAGTTTAAATTTCAATTATAGAAATCTTGAAAAAAAAATATTAAAATCTTTAAAACTCCTTAACGATGTCAATTCTATGGGCATGTGCAATTTGGAAGTTCGAATATATGTTTTACATGCATTTACAATTTGAGAGAGTCAAGTTCAATATTTTTCCCCTTTAAGGAAAAAAAAAAGTGTAATCTTTTTCAAAATCAGATATGAAGAAATTCAAAATTCCACAATATTTTAGTCCATTAGTCTCTTTACAAAATTCCAACAATCTTCCTTTAATAGACTTTGATTAAATAAAATAAAAAATCAATTAGATCGATAAATCTAAATTTATTTTCTGTACATCAAATTATAAGCTATATCGCCACATCATTTAACTCAAAATAAAACAAACAAAGACTAAAGTACTAGAACAATAGGCATTTTTTAAACCAAACAACACATATCCCACAAAGAAGAAGCATTTTTCTATGAGAAAAATGCAACATCTAGCATACACAAACAAACATTAAAATGATTATTAAGTACAAAAAAACATTGGTTTAAGAGGAATATTCTTCCTTAGGTTAATTTCTTGATTTCCCTCCACATTGATGCCCTCCTTATTGCTTCTCAATGAGTAATATCTTCAACTTTATTATCTGCAATCACATTTTACATCATATTTATTATCATCAAAACTTTCGAGCTTTGATACAATGTTAATAATATATATATATAAAAAAAAAACTTAAACTTTCAAGTTAAAGTTAATTTAATTTTTTTAAGTCTGTTTACTTCTCTTCAATTGAAATCAAGGAATTATAATGAAAATTTTCATTTCCTTTAATAGTGTTTACAAAAATTAAGGAATGAGAATCTAATCTGGGACTTGCCTCAAATTTGAGAATCACTCCCCAAAAAAGGAGCAATCTCATTTCTTAGTGATCAATCTTATTCTCATTCCCTATTTCATAGGGTCCACACCATATTCATTCATTGTTTTACACACTCTATCCCTCATCTCTCTTTAATAATTTTCATAACTTTTTAATTTATTAGAAATACAAAACGTTATTTTTGTAATCATTGTTTATCTGATTTCAATTCCAGATGAAAGTAAACAACATGAATGAGTTTCTGATTCTGATTCCAGACAACTCCTAATAAATAGCATAAAAGGAATAAGATTCTTGTTCCAATTAATTTCATTCCGATGGAAGACGGGCCAATCATATTCTCAACACGTCAAGGGTAAATTTCACTTTAATTGAATCTCTCGTTGACTGTACAACATGATTATTTAATTAGACTATGGTACCACTCGTAAGCAAACAAACATGTTAAATTCTCAGAAAAAAAAGGGAGTAAGCTTCTTTTTTTTAAAAAAAAGCACTTATGATACTAAGATAAGATGAAAATAAAATATAAATGAATATCAAAATCATGAAAGTCAAATTCAAAGATTAGAATCTTTGGATCAATCAAACACTTCATCAAAAAAACCAAAATGAAATTTGCATCTCCAATTAATATTATTGTATCATTCTCATCATTTTCATGTCATATCAATCATTAAATTAAGATGAGATAAAATAAAAAACGGAAAAAAAAAAAAGAAAAAGAAAAGGAATATGCTCGAATAAATCATAAAAAATATCATAAAATTAGTTAATTTCATTACCTGGACCGCATCTAATTTTACACTTGCCTTCACAACGCTGCATCAGCCTCGCTGCACTCAAATAAAACCATATTTAATTTTAATCAATACAATTTCCCATTTATTAAACTGAGAAAACCTTTAAATATTATATTACAATTCTTAAATTTTGAGTGAAAAATTTTGCTAGACAGCTTACTATTCTATTTTTTGTTGAATTGTTTGATAAGAAGAATTTAATATTCTAAAATCTAATCAACTATTAGACTTCGGTCACTTATCCAATCTATATAAACCAAAAAATAAAACTACCTATGTCTAAGCTTTTGTAAAATATTTTATTGAAAAAATCATCGTTAAGGCAGGAAAGTTATTTTTTACATTAATTTTTTTTTTTGTCTCAACTAGTTTAGTAAATTCAAGTTGACAATGTTTCGTGTTAAATTAAAAAAAAATTAAAATAGAATGTTCTAAAGCTTTAAAGATTAATATTCAATTATGCCATTACATGGAAGTTTAGGACTTTCAACCGTTATTTTATATTAAAATAAATGTTTACTGTTTATTCTATATTTTTTAAGATCACTCTTGAGATGTTAATCAACTTTCAGGGGAAAAAAAGTGTATTCGAAAACTTTTTTTTTTCACATTGCTGAAACTAAAATTCAAAAACAATCAACTAATTTATTTTTAAAATTTTAAATTAGACTTTGGTACTTTTTCTTTTCGAATCGGAATTAATTTCAGAAATTGCAACCAAAGAAGGGAAATAAATTTTATCCCGAAAATTTTCAGAATCGCAGAAGCCTAAAACGCAGAGAGAGACGAATTAGGGCTGGAAAATTAGGGTACAATTTGAGAAACGAAGAAATTTAGGGATGGAAATGGAAAAAAAAAATGTACTCACTGTCTTTCTGGACACAGGCGGTGAAGCAGGCGTCGATGCAGTCGGCGGCGTCGGCGGAAACCGTGACCGTGGCCACAGAAAGTAGCAAGAAGCATAAAATCGCCGCTGTTGTCACCGCCGCAGGTTTCTCCATCGCCGCTCCTTTTTGGATCAGATCAGATCTTCGTTTCGTTTAGGTTTGTTTCTGCGTATACTAATTACTAACCACGGAACTCCCACCAAAATTCAGCCACGTGTTCGAAAATAAAATTAGATGAATTCTGATTTTAAGAAAAAAAAAAAAAACTCACCGACATTGCCGACTCCACTCCAATCGTTGCTTTTTCTCTATGTTATATTTTTTTTATTTCTCATTAAATATCATCTTCTTTTGAAATCCTAGCTTTAGTAATTTTGTAAAAGTAATTTGATTTTATTCTTTTATAAATAATTTTATATGCTTTTAAAATTACTTTTTTTAAAATCATTTCTACCTTTTATCAAACATTACCATTTAAAAAAAAAAGATTTTGACATTTTGACCACACCAAAATTATTTTCAAACACACTCTTAAATAAATCATAAAATCTTGAACTAAATTATAAAAGTTAATTTCATTACTTTTATAGTATTTAATGCTACACTTGTCCTCACAATGGTCCGTCCACCGCGTTGCACCCCACACACAAACACAAACAACTATTTGTCAGTATTCACCATAAAAA